>JALJCO010002597.1:0-11619 GCA_023101725.1 Atherinomorus stipes
AACAACACTTCAAAACATTTTCTCAATAACACGCTCCTGCACCACGAGCAGTGTAGGCATCATCGCAGTCACTTACAATGCTACAATCAAAGGGTTACGTACGTGGGCTGGATTTAGGTTTTCAGAAACACCTGCAAACTAAGCACTGGCACTTGACACTGTACTGACTGCTGAGTCTTCTCCATGGATCTGGAGTAGGCTGAGCCTCTGATGCAGCTGCCCGGGCAGTCAGAAGTCCCGTCAGTCCAGTGAAAACAACCTTACTCACAAGCTGGACATTACAGTTGAAGAGCCTTAATCTCAGAATTCAGTCTCAGCTGTGCTTACAGTCTGTTGAATGAAAATTGAACAATTTTCTCCAGGTTTTTAAACCAAACTTTAAGCTTTCAAAGCTAAGTTTGTCAGACTTCACTCACAGCATTGATTCTGCAAAGTAGTTTCAACAAGTGGAGGAACAATGAGCTAAAATTTACTGAATGTAACAGCAGAAGTTCGATTTCACATTGAATGTGCTCACATCCAGTTGCAAATTTAAATATTTTATGAACCATGTGACCTATTAGAGGATATTAATCGTTATTATACTGTAGTGTAATTAGAAATGAACACACTTCTTTTTCTTTCCTCTTTCTGTGTTTTTATTCTTAATCACCTGAAGCAGTATTTTAATTTTTCTTTTGTGGATTTAAACCTTTTAAAAAGTTTTTTCATTATCATTATTTTTAACATTCAGACTTTAACCTTTAGTCCTGAATAGATGTTTAACTCTTAAATTACTTTAGGTGTACGAATAGTGCATGCATATTTTTTTCATTTTATTTTTTCTTATCTTATGATTTAGTGAATCCATTTCTTGATGACATCAGTCATGTGCTGGAAAAAGCAAATTGAACCTGCAAAAATCATCGCTGTTCCCTTTGGATGACTTCATCATGATTGATCTCCTTCTTAACTGAACCACTCGTAATCAAGTGGGGGAATATATCGTGATCTAAAGCCCAAGGTCTCAGCAAAAGGATACACACATCTAACCAAATGTGCTGGTACACATACTGATTGATAAAGAGGCCCACGTTTGGATGTAAAAATAGACGTCCCAAGGAGGAATTTTGCTCAGAAGGACCTCTGAGTAATGCTGAGTTGCTGGTCACAGTTGCAACTCAGGAAGGTCTCATTTTTGGCAAAAAACCAGTAAGGCCAGTGAACTTTGAACCCATCCTCCAAACTTGGAGATACTCCTTCCCAGTATTTGTTATACTATAGAACTGGTTCTGCATGGCAATTTTGTTATGTGTTCTTAACATCCAAGAACTGTTTTATATTATCAAGTGATGTTAATCTCAGTGAAAACATGCTGATATCACAACATGACATACTTTGGTGATGATTAGAAACTATGTTTTTTCTTCTCCAAATTCATCACATGCATTCAGAGTTTATACATAGGTGAAGAAAGAGACACTTTGCTCAACTGCTGAAATCACTTTTATGTTGAAACGGACTTCCTCATATCAAATGATGTCTAACACATGTATTTTCTTTACAGGAATCTTAAATCATCAAGATTAACCCTGTTTTATCTGTTTAGCTGATTTGTTTATTCAATGTCTTTCTTTATTCATATAATTCAAGGTCTTTGCTTTATTTAATTTGTGTGTTCATTTTATTTCATCATGTCTGAATAATTGATCCATTTTACACATGCCTCATAGAATTCACAGATGTTTATAACCATTACGCTTAACTGATAGTCAAAATGATCATTTGAGATGTGTCTGACTGTTGGATGAAACCTGACTCTGTCCAGCTTCCCATTGGCTGACAAGCTGCAAGCCACATTCCACTGCCAGGCAGAGCGCGAAGCTCTGAACTGGGAGAATCAGTGGAGAGATCTGATGAGAAGAAGAACGAACAAGGCAGAACTGAAGAAACTTGGAACAATGAGGGAAAGAATGAGGCAAGCCTGCTCTGAACTCAGCAGGTTCAGAATATGAATCCTTCCGGAAAGGAGTGATGGAAGAAGAAGACTTAAACGATGTCTGCTATCAGCCATCGTGACATCAGTCCATGACTGCCATCTCTGGGGAGACGGATGAGAGAGAGAGGACGGGACCAGAACCACCACTGAGCCTGGTGGCCATGAAGAGCCAGAAGTGAACTTCCAGAGATCGGGAAGATTTTGGGGGACATCCACCCAGCAATCTTCCAAAGGATTCGAACAGTCCAGCAGAACCAGGGCGTGGTGGAAGCACCTCAGTCAGGCCAGACCTCTGATCTGATCATTTGCTATGAAATATGATCTGATGTACAAGAAGTTGGTGATAGTGAATTAATCCAGAGCCTACGGTTTACCAGTTAGAGTTAACTGTTTAGTTGGATTAAGGAAATCCTTCCTTCTTTTCTTTGGTATTTAATTAATTAACTGAAGTTTAATTAATTTTATGTTCTAATCTTGTATATCATTTCTTTCTTAAATAACTTTTGGTTGATCGACTTAATCAGAACTTTTAATCCCAGTCAGCATCAGAACATTTAATCCCAGTCAGCATCAGAACCTTTAATCCCAGTGAGCATCTAGAACGTTTAATCCTAGTCAGCATCAGAACCTTTAATCCCAGTCAGCATCAGAACCTTTAATCCCAGTCAGCGTTAGAACCTTTAATCCCAGTCAGAATCAGAACCGTAAATCCCAGTTAGCATCAGAACCTTTAATCCCAGTCAGAATCAGAACCTTTAATCCCATTCAGCTTTAGAACCTTTAATCCCAGTCAGCATCAGAACCTTTAATCCCAGTCAGAATCAGAACTTTTAATCCCAGTCAGCGTTAGAACCTTTAATCCCAGTCAGAATCAGAACCTTTAATCCCAGTTAGCATCAGAACCTTTAATCCCAGTCAGAATCAGAACCTTTAATCCCATTCAGCGTTAGAACCTTTAATCCCAGTCAGCATCAGAACCTTTAATCCCAGTCAGCATCAGAACTTTTAATCCCAGTCAGTCTCTAGAACCTATAATCCCAGTCAGCATCTAGAACCTTTATTCCCAGTCAGCATCTAGAACCTTTAATCCCAGTCAGCATCTAGAACCTTTAATCCCAGTCAGCATCTAGAACCTTTAATCCCAGTCGGCATCAGAACCTTTAATCCCAGTCAGCATCAGAACCTTTAATCCCAGTCAGCATCTAGAACCTTTAATCCCAGTCAGTATCAGAACCTTTAATCCCAGTCAGCATCAGAACCTTTAATCCCAGTCAGCATCAGAACTTTTAATCCCAGTCAGCATCTAGAACCTATAATCCCAGTGAGCATCAGAACCTTTAATCCTAGTCAGCATCAGAACTTTTAATCCCAGTCAGCATCTAGAACCCATAATCCCAGTCAGCATCTAGAACCTATAATCCCAGTCAGCATCTAGAACATTTAATCCCAGTCAGCATCTAGAACCTTTAATCCCAGTCAGTATCTAGAACCTTTAATCCCAGTCAGCATCTAGAACCTATATTTCCAGCCAGCATCTAGAACCTTTAATCCTAGTCAGCATCAGAACTTTAAATCCCAGTCAGCATCAGAACATTTAATCCCAGTCAGCATCAGAACCTTTAATCCCAGTGAGCATCTAGAACGTTTAATCCTAGTCAGCATCAGAACTTTTAATCCCAGTCAGCATCTAGAACCCATAATCCCAGTCAGCATCTAGAACCTATAATCCCAGTCAGTATCTAGAACTTTTAATCCCAGTCAGCATCTAGAACCTATAAACCCAGTCAGCATTAGAACCTTTAATCCCAGTCAGCATCTAGAACCTTTAATCCCAGTCAGTATCTAGAACCTTTAATCCCAGTCAGCATCTAGAACCTTTAATCCCACTCAGCATCAGAACTTTAAATCCCACTCAGCATTAGAACCTTTAATCCCAGTCAGCATCTAGAACCTTTAATCCCAGTCATCATCTAGAACCTATTATCCCAGTCAGCATCTAGAACCTATAATCCCAGTCAGCATCTAGAACCTTTAATCCCAGTCAGCATCTAGAACCTATAATTCCAGTCAGCATCTAGAACCTATTATCCCAGTCAGCATCTGGCACCTAAAATCCCAGTCAGCATTTAGAACCTTTAATCATAGTCAGCATCTAGAACCTTTAATCCCAGTCAGCATCTAGAACCTATAATCCCAGTCAAAATCAGAACCTTTAATCCCAGCCAGCATCTAGAACCTTTAATCCCAGTCAGCGTCAGAACCTTTGATCCCAGTCAGCATCTAGAACCTATGATCCCAGTCAGAATCAGAACCTTTAATCCCAGTCAGCATCTAGAAACTTTAATCCCAGTCAGCATCTAGAACCTTTAATCCCAGTCAGCATCTAGAACCTATGATCCCAGTCAGAATCAGAACCTTTTTATCCCAGTCAGCATCTAGAACCTTTAATCCAGGTCAGCATCTAGAACCTTTAATCCCAGTCAGCATCTAGAACCTATAATCCCAGTCAGAATCAGAACCTTTAATCCCAGTCAGCATCTAGAACCTTTAATCCCAGTTGGCATCAGAACCTTTAATCCCAGTCAGCATCTAGAACCTTTAATCCCAGTCAGTATCAGAACCTTTAATCCCAGTCAGCATCAGAACTTTTAATCCCAGTCAGCATCTAGAACCTATAATCCCAGTGACCATCAGAACCTTTAATCCCAGTCAGCATTAGAACTTTTAATCCCAGTCAGCATCTACAACCTATAATCCCAGTCACCATCTAGAACCTATATTTCCAGTCAGCATCTAGAACCTATATTTCCAGTCAGCATCTAGAACCTTTAATCCTAGTCAGCATCAGAACTTTTAATCCCAGTGAGCATCTAGAACCCATAATCCCAGTCAGCATCTAGAACCTATAATCCCAGTAAGCGTCTAGAACCTTTAATCCCAGTCAGCATCTAGAACCTTTAATCCCAGTCAGTATCCAGAACCTTTAATCCCAGTCAGCATCTAGAACCTATATTTCCAGGTAGCATCTAGAACCTTTAATCCTAGTCAGCATCAGAACTTTTAATCCCAGTCAGCATCAGAACATTTAATCCCAGTCAGCATCAGAACCTTTAATCCCAGTGAGCATCTAGAACGTTTAATCCTAGTCAGCATCTAGAACCTATAATCCCAGTCAGAATAAGAACCTTTAATCCCAGTCAGCATCTAGAACCTTTAATCCCAGTCAGCGTCAGAACCTTTAATCCCAGTCAGCATCAGAACCTTTAATCCCAGTCAGTATCTAGAACCTTTAATCCCAGTCAGCATCTAGAACCTTTAATCCCACTCAGCATCAGAACTTTTAATCCCACTCAGCATCAGAACCTTTAATCCCAGTCAGCATCTAGAACCTTTAATCCCAGTCATCATCAGATCTTTTAATCCCAGTCAGCATTTAGAACCTATTATCCCAGTCAGCATCTAGAACCTATAATCCCAGTCAGCATCTAGAACCTTTAATCCCAGTCAGCATCTAGAACCTATAATCCCAGCCAGCATCTAGAACCTATAATCCCAGCCAGCATCTAGAACCTATAATCCCAGTCAGCATCTAGAACCTTTAATCCCAGTCAGCATCTAGAACCTATAATTCCAGTCAGCATCTAGAACCTATTATCCCAATCAGCATCTAGAACCTATAATCCCAGTCAGCATCTAGAACCTTTAATCCCAGTCAGCATCTAGAACCTTTATTCCCAGTCAGCATCTAGAACCTATAATCCCAGTCAGAATCAGAACCTTTAATCCCAGTCAGCATCTAGAACCTTTAATCCCAGTCAGCGTCAGAACCTTTAATCCCAGTCAGCATCAGAACCTTTAATCCCAGTCAGCATCTAGAACCTTTAATCCAAGTCAGTATTTAGAACCTTTAATCCCAGTCAGCATCTAGAACCTTTAATCCAAGTCAGTATCTAGAACCTTTAATCCCAGTCAGCCATAGAGGATCATTATTTTCTTCTTTTCAGATGCACATAGAACCTTCTGCTCACTTGTTGATCTGTGGCTGCTCCTGATTGGACGCTACCGTCAATTTTACCTCTCTGATTGGTGAATAGTTTGACAGCAAGTGTCTTCATCATCATCTCCACATCTATTGTTGTTTTTCACGTCACAATTTTGTTTATCATTAAGAGAAATAGAATACTTCTTCATTTATTAGCTCTCTTTTTCATTTTCACCATCAGAAATAAAACTCCGCTCAAATTGGTGCAATTGTTCTTTTTTATGTTTACGTCTTTCATCAGGTCGTTTTTGTTGTAGTTCACTATTGTAACGATTTCAATGCATTCACTTCCAAAATCACCAACTGTTTTCTCGTGTAAACCCCTCATCGCTATGAAGTGGAACGGGAGATTCTCATCACAATGAGGTGAAACATGAGATTCTCATCACAATGAGGTGGAACATGAGACTCTCATCACAATGTGGTGGAACATGAGATTCTCATCACAATGAGGTGGAACATGAGATTCTCATCACAATGAGGTGGAACATGAGACTCTCATCACAATGTGGTGGAACATGAGATTCTCATCACAATGAGGTGGAACATGAGATTCTCATCACAATGAGGTGGAACATGAGACTCTCATCACAATGTGGTGGAACATGAGATTCTCATCACAATGAGGTGGAACATGAGATTCTCATCACAATGAGGTGGAACAGAAGATTCTCATCGCAATGAAGTGGAACGGGAGATTCTCATCACAATGAGGTAAAACATGAGATTCTCATCACAATGAGGTGGAACATGAGACTCTCATCACAAAGTGGTGGAATATGAGATTCTCATCACAATGAGGTGGAACATGAGATTCTCATCACGATAAAGTGGAACATGAGATTCTCATCACAATGTGGTGGAACATGAGACTCTCATCACAATGTGGTGGAACATGAGATTCTCATCACAATGAGGTGGAACATGAGATTCTCATCACAATGAGGTGGAACATGAGATTCTCATCACAATGAGGTGGAACATGAGATTCTCATCACAATGAGGTGGAACATGAGATTCTCATCACAATGTGGTGGAACATGAGATTCTCATCACAATGAGGTGGAACATGAGATTCTCATCACGATGAAGTGGAACATGAGATTCTCATCACGATGAAGTGGAACATGAGATTCTCATCACAATGAGGTGGAACATGAGATTCTCATCACGATGAAGTGGAACATGAGATTCTCATCACGATGAAGTGGAACATGAGATTCTCGTCACAATGAGGTGGAACATGAGACTCTCATCACAATGTGGTGGAACATGAGATTCTCATCACGATGAGGTGGAACATGAGATTCTCATCACGATGAGGTGGAACATGAGATTCTCATCACAATGAGGTGGAACATGAGATTCTCATCACAATGAGGTGGAGCATGAGATTCTCATCACAATGTGGTGGAACATGAGATTCTCATCACAATGAGGTGGAACATGAGATTCTCATCACGATGAAGTGGAACATGAGATTCTCATCACAATGAGGTGGAACATGAGATTCTCATCACAATGAGGGAGGAACGGGAGATTCTCATCACGATGAAGTGGAACATGAGATTCTCATCACGATGAAGTGGAACATGAGACTCTCATCACAATGTGGTGGAACATGAGATTCTCATCACAATGAGGTGGAACATGAGATTCTCATCACAATGAGGTGGAACAGAAGATTCTCATCGCAATGAAGTGGAACGGGAGATTCTCATCACAATGAGGTAAAACATGAGATTCTCATCACAATGAGGTGGAACATGAGACTCTCATCACAATGTGGTGGAACATGAGACTCTCATCACAATGTGGTGGAACATGAGATTCTCATCACAATGAGGTGGAACATGAGATTCTCATCACAATGAGGTGGAACATGAGATTCTCATCACAATGTGGTGGAACATGAGATTCTCATCAAAAGGAGGTGGAACATGAGATTCTCATCACAATGTGGTGGAACATGAGATTCTCATCACAATGAGGTGGAACATGAGATTCTCATCACGATGAAGTGGAACATGAGATTCTCATCACGATGAAGTGGAACATGAGATTCTCATCACAATGAGGTGGAACATGAGATTCTCATCACAATGAGGTGGAACATGAGATTCTCATCGCGATGAAGTGGAACATGAGATTCTCGTCACAATGAAGTGGAACATGAGACTCTCATCACAATGTGGTGGAACATGAGATTCTCATCACAATGAAGTGGAACAGGAGATTCTCATCACAATGAAGTGGAACATGAGATTCTCATCACAATGAGGTGGAACATGAGATTCTCATCACAATGTAGTGGAACATGAGATTCTCATCACAATGAGGTGGAACATGAGATTCTCATCACAATGTGGTGGAACATGAGATTCTCATCACAATGTGGTGGAACATGAGATTCTCATCACAATGAGGTGGAACATGAGATTCTCATCACGATGAAGTGGAACATGAGATTCTCATCACAATGAGGTGGAACAGGAGATTCTCATCACGATGAGGAGGAACGGGAGATTCTCATCACGATGAAGTGGAACATGAGATTCTCATCACGATGAAGTGGAACATAAGACTCTCATCACAATGTGGTGGAACATGAGATTCTCATCACAATGAGGTGGAACAGAAGATTCTCATCGCAATGAAGTGGAACGGGAGATTCTCATCACAATGAGGTAAAACATGAGATTCTCATCACAATGAGGTGGAACATGAGACTCTCTCATCACAATGTGGTGGAACATGAGATTCTCATCACAATGAGGTGGAACATGAGATTCTCATCACAATGAGGTGGAACATGAGATTCTCATCACGATAAAGTGGAACATGAGATTCTCATCACAATGTGGTGGGAACATGAGACTCTCATCACAATGTGGTGGAACATGAGATTCTCATCACAATGAGGTGGAACATGAGATTCTCATCACAATGAGGTGGAACATGAGATTCTCATCACAATGTGGTGGAACATGAGATTCTCATCACAATGAGGTGGAACATGAGATTCTCATCACAATGTGGTGGAACATGAGATTCTCATCACAATGAGGTGGAACATGAGATTCTCATCACGATGAAGTGGAACATGAGATTCTCATCACGATGAAGTGGAACATGAGATTCTCATCACAATGAGGTGGAACATGAGATTCTCATCACGATGAAGTGGAACATGAGATTCTCATCACGATGAAGTGGAACATGAGATTCTCATCACAATGAGGTGGAACATGAGACTCTCATCACAATGTGGTGGAACATGAGATTCTCATCACAATGAGGTGGAACATGAGATTCTCATCACAATGAGGTGGAACATGAGATTCTCATCACAATGTGGTGGAACATGAGATTCTCATCACAATAAGGTGGAACATGAGATTCTCATCACAATGAGGTGGAACATGAGATTCTCATCACAATGTGGTGGAACATGAGATTCTCATCACAATGAGGTGGAACATGAGATTCTCATCACGATGAAGTGGAACATGAGACTCTCATCACAATGAGGTGGAACATGAGATTCTCATCACAATGAGGAGGAACGGGAGATTCTCATCTTGATGAAGTGGAACATGAGATTCTCATCACGATGAAGTGGAACATGAGATTCTCATCACAATGAGGTGGAACATGAGATTCTCATCACAATGAGGAGGAACGGGAGATTCTCATCACGATGAAGTGGAACATGAGATTCTCATCACAATGAAGTGGAACATGAGATTCTCATCACAATGAGGTGGAACGGGAGATTCTTATCACAATGAGGTGGAACATGAGATTCTCATCACAATGAGGAGGAACGGGAGATTCTCATCACGATGAAGTGGAACATGAGATTCTCATCACAATGAGGTGGAACGGGAGATTCTCATCACAATGAGAAGGAACGGGAGATTCTCATCACAATGAGGTGGAACGGGAGATTCTTATCACAATGAGAAGGAACGGGAGATTCTCATCACGATGAGGTGGAACGGGAGATTCTCATCGCTATGAAGTGGAACAGGAGATTCTCATCACAATGAGGTGGAACATGAGATTCTCATCACAATGAGGTGGAACATGAGATTCTCATCGCTATGAAGTGGAACAGGAGATTCTCATCGCTATGAAGTGGAACAGGAGATTCTCATCACGATGAGGTCGAACGGGAGATTCTCACAGCTATGAAGTGGAACAGGAGAATCTCATCGCTATGAAGTGGAACATGAGATTCTCATCACAATGAGGTGGAACATGAGATTCTCATCGCTATGAAGTGGAACAGGAGACTCTCATCACAATGAGGTGGAACATGAGATTCTCATCACAATGTGGTGGAACATGAGATTCTCATCACAATGAGGTGGAACATGAGATTCTCATCACGATGAAGTGGAACATGAGATTCTCATCACAATGAGGTGGAACATGAGATTCTCATCACAATGAGGAGGAACGGGAGATTCTCATCACGATGAAGTGGAACATGAGATTCTCATCACGATGAAGTGGAACATAAGACTCTCATCACAATGTAGTGGAACATGAGATTCTCATCACAATGGGTGGAACATGAGATTCTCATCACAACGAGGTGGAACAGAAGATTCTCATCGCAATGAAGTGGAACGGGAGATTCTCATCACAATGAGGTAAAACATGAGATTCTCATCACAATGAGGTGGAACATGAGACTCTCATCACAATGTGGTGGAACATAAGATTCTCATCACAATGAGGTGGAACATGAGATTCTCATCACAATGAGGTGGAACATGAGATTCTCATCACGATAAAGTGGGAACATGAGATTCTCATCACAATGTGGTGGAACATGAGACTCTCATCACAATGTGGTGGAACATGAGATTCTCATCACAATGAGGTGGAACATGAGATTCTCATCACAATGAGGTGGAACATGAGATTCTCATCACAATGTGGTGGAACATGAGATTCTCATCACAATGAGGTGGAACATGAGATTCTCATCACAATGTGGTGGAACATGAGATTCTCATCACAATGAGGTGGAACATGAGATTCTCATCACGATGAAGTGGAACATGAGATTCTCATCACGATGAAGTGGAACATGAGATTCTCATCACAATGAGGTGGAGACATGAGATTCTCATCACGATGAAGTGAGACAAATGAGATTCTCATCACGATGAAGTGGAACATGAGAGATTCTCGTCACAATGAGAGGTGGAACATGAGACTCTCATCACAATGTGGTGGAACATGAGATTCTCATCACAATGAGGTGGAACATGAGATTCTCATCACAATGAGGTGGAACATGAGATTCTCATCACAGTAGCTGGTGGAACATGAGATTCTCAATCACAATAAGGTGGAACATGAGATTCTCATCACAATGAGGTGGAACATGAGATTCTCATCACAATGTGGTGGAACATGAGATTCTCATCTTGATAGAGGTGGAACATGAGATTCTCATCACGATGAAGTGGAACATGAGACTCTCATCACAATGAGGTGGAACATGAGATTCTCATCACAATGAGGAGGAACGGGCGGAGATTCTCATCTTGATGAAGTGGAACATGAGATTCTCATCACG
>JALJCO010002598.1:0-12265 GCA_023101725.1 Atherinomorus stipes
TGGAAGGTTCAGTGGCAATTTTGAGAGGAAAAACAAAGCTTAAAGACAATAAACGATTTGTCAGTTATGAAATTAGTCACAGACTAATTAGTCGATTAATCGACTAGTTGTCGCAGCACTAATAACTAAACATAATGGCTTTGTAATGCATATCGTTGGACATTTTAAGAAAATTGTTCTCATTTTTTTGATTTTTTAGATTGAGTACATAAAATAAGGGTTCTGATAGCTTTTGCACATTTTTGTAGCCGCTGTCCATCAGACGGCTTTGAGCTTTCTGGTGATCGGGGCTTGTTTGAGATGAGCCAGATCTGACTCATCATACAACACAGCTACACGTCTGCTCGGCCCAGACTTTCTTCATGCAAACAATTATAATCTTGGGATGTGGAAGAAGCTGTGGTTTTTAGGGTCAGGCGGTAGTGTTTTCCTCCTGCACTGGATGATGGCATGACTGATCTAATCTCACCTGCTGGCTTCTCTGGATGGTGGCTCAGCAAGCTGATGCTTGAATTGGGGAGTTTTTGGTTTTATACAACAGATTTTCAGGTTAAATTCTGAGGAAATACCAGAAAAAAAACATTGTCTGTAGTGTGCAACTACAGGCTCGTTCTTCTGCAATTAGTTTCCATTTACTTTAAGGGGCCCGTTTTATGCATACTGACTTTTTTTAAGTGCTTGAAATGGTCTTCTGGGGTGTTTTAACTTAGAAAAAGACAAAAAATGCCCATAAAAACAACTTCATAGTTATTAAGTCTTAAAGAGTCTTTAAGACTTGAAAATGCGACCGTAAAGAATTTTAAATTTTTTACGATCGGCCTGACAGCCGGTCGAGGCAGATGGCCGCCCTACCTGAGCCGGGTTCTGCCGGAGGTTTGTCCTCCCTGTTAAAAGGGTGTTTTCCTTCCTGTCGCCACCCCTCTGTGCTTGCTCAGGATGGGGGATTGGACCGGGTCAAGCCAAGGCTCGATCCAATCTGTTGGTTTCCTTAGCTAGGCTATTATGAATCTGACCTGAACTTTTCTGTCTGTTAAGAGCCCTGAGGTGATATTGTCATGAATTGACGCTGTACAAATAAAGCTGAATTGAACCGACTTCTGCATTTCACTCATACATACACCGTCCACTTCCATACCTGATTAACTAGTGCTGCTCCGCTTCTGAGACAGACTCTCTGGCTTCATAGAGGACTCTACCAGCATGCTGTCCTGCACAACACCGGCAGAGACAAGAAACAACGAAGCTGCAACGACTGCTGCAACGCAGGCAGAGGCGTGTTTGAGAGGGGAGGGAAAAAGAGGATCCGCGGCGCAGCTGAAGCTGTGACTGAGGATGGATTTGATCGAACCTTGACTCCTATTTTACATCAAGATATCAATGAATTATTTCAGATGGGGGGAAAGAGTGAATAATATGGTCCCTTTAACAATTTTTACTGTTATCCAGTGAGTTTAGGCAGAAAGTTGGTGGAACCACGAACTAAACGTCAACTGTCCCTCCATTAGAGTTTGTGTTTCCTGACTTTAAGGGCGCTTTCACAAAGCTTTTTTGATTCGAATCAGAGTCCGTTTGCTCGGAAAGTCCGCTTACTTCGGGGAGTTGTGAACGCACAAACGGACTCTGATCCGGAACAAACAAGCGGACTCGGTCCGCCTACAAACGTGGGTCTCGGTGCGATTGAAGCGAACCAAATACAGGAAGTGGACTACAAATTGCATAGGCATTGTGGGTAAAACGTTTCACAACGTGGGCAAACGCTACGACAACAAACACACGTGAGGGACTGCGGTACTTATAAAGATGGCTCGTAGTCATACGTGGAGTTACGAGGAAGTAAAAGCTTTAATGGATATCTGGTCTGATGAAATCATACCCAGCTCCTCATATAAAAATAATGTCGCTTAGTGGGGGGAACAGAAGTTGTGAGAACCTTCTTGTACGTGCGTCTTGTCCACTCCTACGGTAAATCCGAGAGCAGCGCCACCTGAGATTCTCATTCTTGGCTCGTTTGGCAATAGAGCAACGTGAACGCGATCTCGGTCCGGAAGACCACCCCCGCCCCCAAGCGAACCGAGTCCCCAAACGGACCGAGTCTCGCGGACTATGCTTTCTGAATGCACCCTAAATGACAGTGCCCATCAGCTCCGCCCTGTGTAGGGATGGGAATCAAGAACCGGTTCCTGACGTTCGATGCCATGGAATCGTTCATCTGCCTGTCGAACAATTCCTCTTATCGGTTCCGTAAACGTCGGACGCATTTGCGCGATGACGTCACGTACGTGTCTCCAGCATGGCGTCACCGCAAACATGCTCCACAGTTTGGTTGTATTTCATGAAAAATACGATATAAGCGCGAGTTACGCGTTGATGACATCAGAGGGAGGAAATACCTCCAACATTTGGCCACACAGCAGTTAGTTTGTCAGAATATAAAGCCTTTCGTATGTTGCTAAGCAACTGTGGTGGCACTCGGTGGGGAGCCTCAGCACGTCTTCCATCTGCAACATCGCAGCCGTCGAGATGGAAGACGTGCTGACCAACTGCAACCAAAGCCGTTCATACTGTATTTAATTATTTAATGAGAATCGTTAAGGAACCGAATCGAAAAGTGATATCGATTATGGAACCGAAATGGCTAAATTCTTAACAATTCCCATCCCAGGTCCTGTGTGTGTGTCATGCAGGCATGCCAGGCTGATTTAAGCCGGGCTTACACTCTGCGATTTTTGACTCATTTTGACCCCACTCGCACAACTTGTTTTTCAGAAATCGATCAGCAATTGTGGGTCGCCTTGCGACTGTCGTGAGGGAAATGGGGCAGGACTGCCTGCTGACAGGCTTCAATCTCTGGTTGCACGTGCATAGCTGAATCAAAGAGGAGCGGCACAGTGCAAGTTAACTGGACTGAGATGACCTTCGAACGAGCGGTTTGCATAAAGAAGTTATCATCCACCATCCCTGGTTTTATACGTGTTCTCTTCCTGAATCACATAGCAGCGCCGTTGAAGCACAATGCCAAGCTTCATAGGTCGCCCTTACCTTGCCCCTGACCCACCCATACCTGTTATCTATTGTTTGGTGGGGTTTTTTATTTTTATTTTTACCCACAAAGATGCTGCAGCTGGTTCCAGCATCCACCTGCTAAAAAGCTGAAAATATAAAGGGATCGAAATAGGGAAGATGGAAACAGGGTGACGGGCGCGTTTTTTTTTTTGGGAGGATCTGCAAATAGCAAACATACTTAAAGACGTTTTCATGTTATTTTTTTTTTTATCACATTATCAGACGTGTCCTGTACAGACGCAGTGGTAGCAGTCAAGTCGTATTCGACCATCGGGCTTCCCAGCATCGTACAGCGCGAGAACATGAATCGTGCATGATGAATATTTGAACCCTGCGATTTATTCATGCAGTTTGAGGTGGGCCTGCGAGACACGATTGAGAAAATCGTAGCGTCTGCCCAGACTTAAACAGGATTAGATGGACAGAACACATCAATCCACCAGACACCAAAAGGACTAAATCCATCTTTGAACTGGTTATGAAAACTATATCAACACAAATCAAACAGCCCAAATTGATGGCCGGGAGGAGGAAAATAATGATCGCTTCCAAAGATGAATATTCAGAGTCAGGCCTGTTTCTCCTGCTGGAGTTCGATGCAAGAGAGGGAAGATAGATGCACCTTTCACCAACAAATCATGATGATTGACTTATTAGCAAATAAAATCAACATCTGCATATTTCATCACCACCTGAAAGAAAAATATTTTGTGTAAATAAACTCATTTGTGTCTTTGACTTCTAACCAGATCATGATAAAAATGACGCAAGGAGTATCTTAGAAATACACAAACGTAGTGATGCACACTGAACGGCACCATGTGTTGATTCAAGTGTTTGTTTCGACAATCAGCGATAATATTGCATATTGGGTGTCTGAAAACTCTAAATGAGCTCCGAAACAGCTGAAATGGTCCTAGATTAGCTGCATATGTGCAGCCTGACAGCCATATTTAAACCTGAATAATGTTCAATATTTACCCACAAACGTTATTATCCCTCTAATACATCAATTAGGGACAATATTCCATCTCCAGTGCCATCTTTAAAACCCAATCACATCTTTAATCAAGAGCTTCAACTTCATTTTGTTTTTCCCCTCTTTCAGAGACGGTCCATCAGTCTAGCTGAGGCACACGGATCAGCCTTCCATCATCATTTCTTCTCACTGAAAAAAGAGAAGCAGCATTCGGGCTCCGCCAATGCAAATAGAGTTTAAGGTGCAGAAAAAAAGGGAAAGTTAATTCACCTGATCGGGTCTGTGTGGGACTCTCACAGTGAGGGGTGTGTCTGGTGTTGGATTTCCACTCTGCAGTCTGAATGGAGAGTCTGAAACACACTTGACTGCCATAATCAGCTCCTTTTAGTGCAGCGAGTGTGTAAACAGGCTGAACTTTGGGGGTGCGGAGCAGAAAGGGAGAAGAGGAGTGAAGGGGAAAAGGATGAAAGTAAGAAAAATCTGCAGTGCTGAAAGAAGAACAAGAGTCCCTGGAGTTCCTCCCCCCTTTTATTCCTCCTTATTCACCCTGTACAAACATGCTCCTGCCTTCATTTCTCCTCCTCCTCCTTTTCATCTCCCCTCCACCCCTTCTCTTTCAACTGCCCTCTTTATCTCTTTTCTTCTTCCTCATCTTTCTCCCTGCTGAAACACAAAACCCTCGTAATCCTCATGTTCCAGGCCTGTCCGGAGGGGAAGGGGGAGACACGAGCGCCGTAGTCAGAATAGGAAGGAGGATGAAGGAGATATACTGTAGGTGGGAGTGATGTGAACAGGATGAAAGGATGGAATAACTATCTCTTGATTGCAAACTACATCTTGCTGCTTTAGGTCTGACATCACAGGTTAAACGACTGGTTCTCAACCTGAGGGGCTGAAAGATGATCAATAGAAGGTGAAGATAAGAGACTAAGCACAAAGAAAATGAGATTCAACATAATTAAGCTTCAATGCACAATGTCTGGTTATAAAGGGGTTGAGAAGTTGCCATCTAACTTTTATCCAGAGTTTTGGGGATATTTTGGGTGGTTTAATGGCCACTACTCACAGATCTCTACAAGAAAAGGGATGCCTACTTTAGCCGTGAGAATTAAATGAGGTAGGACTGCCCCGCCTACGTTAACACAAGCAAAATAAAAGTACAACTCAGGATATTCTACTTATCTATGAAACATGTTTCACATTTATGTTGCAAAGATGTGTAAAGAAAACCTGAAATAATGCCACGATCATAGAATGAAACTTTTTGTTTCTGCCGCCAACAAACACTCTGCTGTCTTGTACCATCAAAGAATCACAAACTGGTTGGAATAACTAGTTCTAATACTGGCGCTTCCTATTTTTTTTCCAAAATTAAGGGTGCTGTCACATCTGTTAGTCCGGTAGATGATTTGGTTGGGCTAAAAAGTTGTAACAATAGGTGCTTTCGGACTGTAGGAACCTTTTGGAGTTCCTAAAACCTTCCCGGGAACCAGGCCCTCTTTTTTGCGCATTGGCACATTTAGGGGGCTGCACGGTGGCGTGGTGGTTAGCACTGCAGCCTCACAGTATTCCCTCAATTTCTGGCTGGGGAGGGGGTTCGAACAATTCCAACAGTGGCCTTCCTGTGTGGAGTTTGCATGTTCTCCCCGTGTATGTGTGGGTTCCCTCCGGGTATTCCGGCTTCCTCCAACCATCCAAAGACATGCATGTTAGGTTAATTGGTCACTCTAAATTGCCCCTAAGTATGAATGTGAGTGTAAATGGTTGTCTGTCTCTCTTTGTTGGCCCAGCGACAGACTGGCAAGCTGTAAAATAAAATCAAAATCAGTGACGTTCAGATAAAAAAAAAAAGCCTCATCGGTCCAGTTTTGCTACCTTTAAAAGTTGTGCTGATGCATCTGGCACCAAACAACGACGTTCAAACAAAGACAGGATTTGAATGGATGTTACTGATGTCTAGAAGCACAGTGACAGTTCAGCTGATTTCACTGGCTGCTGCACTCCTGCTTAAAAATGATCAACTATTGTCAACTTCCCACCACAAGCTGCACTGGTGAAACAAAGCAAAGGACCCAGAATTTAACTGATTGGTGCAAGATGCACTGCAGCTGGAAGAATGGCAACTACAGTACAACTCATTCCAGTTTGTGGATCAGATATCATTACTATGTCATTAAAAACCTGTAAAAACTAGGCATAAAAAAACAAGATTTTGCTTCTCACAAGCGAGAATTACTGCTTCTTGCAGCTCAAAGAGAAACAAAAACAGTTTTCATCCGAAGCTGTTAAGTTTGCACAGATCCATAAAAACAAACATCTTTAAAAGGCGTGCAGGCTTCTTATGCAACCCGTGACGCGCTGCTCATCTCTAATGGAGGTCCTGCTGATGAGCTCTGATACACAGAAGCGCCGTGACGTGAACAAAGGCTCATCTTTCTGCCAGACGTTTGCCTTACATCAGAGGAGCCCGAGAGTCATCGAGGAGATGGTAAATGAAGTCCACCTACTTCAGCCTGCAATCAATTTCAGAGGAGAAAGTGCGAGGGCATTTGGCGGCAGACGAAAAGCATCAGAGCAAAGCTATCAGCTGGCTTCAGGACACATGCACACACAGTCAGACTCAGTGCTGATAATAAGAGTCTGTTAGGTCTCCTTTTCAAAATCCAATCATGATTTAAGGGCAGCAAAGCGTCTGGCGACTCAAACTATTCATCACATTTTCTCCTGATTCCGCTGCCTGTCCTCAGAGTGCTGCTGTCTCTTCTACACGGCTGAGTACTCTCCTCCAGGCATTACAGCTCTGGATGTAAACTGTGATCTTAAGACTAGCATCTGAAAATACATTTCATCCTGGAGGAGAAGAATAAATCCAACTCCAGGCTGCTTGTTTGTTTTTTTGGAAAGAAATAAACACCCCTAAAAACAGTATGCAAGCAAATTTAACTCAAAAAGCCTTCTGCAGTAATATACAAAGAAAGTACTGCAGAAAAAATGTAAGTAAGAACATTTTTTTTAAAAATGTGAACATATCCAATAAATAAACATGGCAACAGAGACTTTAAACATTTGCAACTTAAATATTCTATAGGGTGTAAAAAGAACAAACCTCCATCCCCGGTCAAAGACAGAAAATCAAGTCACCTTTCATCAACTTTGAGGCAAACCAAATGAGATTATTAAAACCACTTCTGTTAGCTATAATTAGATTAAAAAAGTCGTAAGCCATCCAATATTTAATAAGCCTTCTGCAGGTGAATATTTTTTAAATGTACCATAATTAGGATTACAAGAAACGAACAGCCAAACATCATCTGCATAACAACTGTTGCTTTAAATCTACTCATTACATGCCCTGCAGGCAGAAAGCACACGGCAAACAGAGCTGGGCCAGGAACACCAGAAAACGCCTGAAGATAAATGTGTAATGATGCTAAATTACATGTAATTACTGGTAAAAACTTTGCAGAAAAATATGCTGAGAACAACTTTCTGAGAAACACAGCCACTGTCTGAGCCTGTTAGACTGAGTATTATAATTTACAGTAAGAAATGCAGAAGTGAGGTCAAGTGGAGAACAATTACCTGCATCAACAAGTCATAAGTAGCTACTGCATGAGGAAGAGCAGACAACGTAAGCCGTGCATCATTTGGACACTTTTCTAAGACTTATGCCACAAAAGATCATTTAGAGATAAACCTGTAACTCTGTGGCAAAGATGGATTCAGATGTTTGCACATTACTACTGAATTAGATTTAGTCCCCGACAGCTTGCTGAAAGTTTGTCCCTTATCAGCATTTTAAGTGGCAGATCTTGAATAGCAAGGCAATTTTTGTGGTACTGAAAATCAAAGGGGTTGTTTTTCACGATAGGTTCCGGGTTAAATCGAATCAGCGCATCTCTAAACCACACATTAATCAGTTTATTTAATTCTACTGCAGTTTTTTCCCCATCCTAAATCACACTGGACTTTTCATTGATGCTCATCACCCAGGCAACCCTGCACAGTTACAGTTGGGATGGGTCAGTCTGAATTTTTTTGTGTTTCCACAGGTACTATGAGCTGGTACCGGAGTGCCATGAGAGCGGCTGGAGAGCCAGGGTACATGCTGTGGAGGCTGGAAGCAGAGGCTTTGTTGGCAATGCGGCGGTACTGCTCCGCAGTGCCGGGCTGACAGGGTCAAGCTTGCGCCAAATGGTGAAACCAAGGTTAACTATATAGGTTAACTATAATAACCTTGGTCCTCACTCGGAAAAAAATGGAGTGTTATCTCCGGGTCGGGGGCGAGGTCCTGCCCCAAGTGGAGGAGCCTCTACATTGAGAGGGGACAGATGTGGTGGCTTGGAAACCTGGTTAGGATGCCACTTCGTGAGGTGTTCCGGGCACGCCTCACCAGGACAACGCCGGGGTAAAACCCAGGACACGCTGGAGGGACTACGTCTCTCAGCTAGCCTAGGAACGCCTCGGAATCCCCCTGGATGAGCTGGTGAGGGAAGTCCGGGCTTCCCTGCTTCTGGAACCTGATCCCAGGTAAGTGGAAGAAGACGGTACGATACTGCGTGATATTCTAAATATGTTATCATACAATTATCCAAGTAGAAAGTGATTGACTATCTTTGGAACCAGAAAGAATTTGAGGATTTTCACTCGTCTTTAACACTGAAAAATAAAGGCAAGAAGTCATGACAGCGTCCCTCCCCCTCCCTCTCTCAGCAAGGATCGCATGTTTTTCTGGGACGCATGATGACGTCTTTGACAGATATTTAAACCGTGTCATGGAAAGCTATTGAGCCAAAAGGCTGGAACCATTGTCTGACAAAACAAGGGCAAAAACAGCCAGACATTAAAAAATTTTATGACCCAAAACAGTATTCTAACCACCCCGACGTGCTTTAACAGACATTTTACGACTTTACTGGGCCTGAAAACACCATGATGAACTAAACACAAAGGAAAAAGCTAGAAAAGCACTTTTACTAGGAAAATAATTGTGTTCAGTTGCACAATGTGGGAAAATACTGAACTGTGTCAGAGGAACGTAGGTCAAAGCAAGAAGAGGAGTAAAACAGTTTAACTCAAAATGATGACTGAATGATTTCTGAGATCAAAATGAGCCATCAGATTAAGAACCCAGCCTGTAGCAAATATGTGGGTGAGGAGGAGAGATACGGTGGAAAAATGTTAGAAAGTAGTTTCATTATCTAACTCAATCCTTCCTGAAGCTTTTGGAAGATGTTTGAATAGTTGAATGGAAGAAGTACAGTCTTGTTCTCATATACACACAAAAAAAACGTAGCTCTGAGGTGGAAGATAATCTTTGGAGAATAATTTTATTCTCCCATTTAAATCCCCCAGATGCTCCCAAAGAATATCTGAATTGGGAGGAGGGGATAAAAGCACAACACACTGGAGGCATTCATGCTTCCCCTGATGAAAAACGAAACACTCATTTGTCATGGGCGCTGCCTCGACTTGTGCACACACACACAGTAGCCGTGAGTTAAAAGCATGAACACACACACGTGCAGGAACCCTGCAGGAGTTAGGAAGTCTGAAAGGACGAAGGCAGCGTTGACAGACACAAGTGCGTTTGTAATTATCCCTGCGCTTTTCATGTCACTTCATTTGTCTATGCTCTTTCATTACATTGGTGGCGCTCTAACCATCTCTGTGACATCCTAGTTCATTAATCTTGATGGTTCTTTGAAAACTTGAAACTCCTCAGGTTTCCTGTGGAGAGTCCACATCCCTTCATGCAGATCAAATCCAACGCATACCGCAGAGAGGAGGTTTGTGTAAAGCTATGGGCACTAATGCACAACCCAGCAGATCCCTCTGAGGCTACAACTAATCATTTTTAACAACAATAAATCTGTCAAGGCACTGAAAAGCAACTTATTGCCATTAAAGAGTGGCAGAAATGTCTTAATTATCAAGGGGCTTTCAGCAGACTGTGTATTTTGTTGAAGAGGCAAAAATCCCAGAATCTACAGGTTAAAAGCTTCAGATCTTCGTATATTTGAGGCTGAAGAGAGAAAATGTTTTGGCTTCTGTATCTGAACTGCAAATGTCAGCATGCTAATGTAAAATTTAGCCAGTACTAGCTGCTAGTTGCCATATTTCATCCTATGTTTCACTGATAACAATAAAGTGGATTTACTACAACTAACCTGATGATGGCCTTTGAGTCTACATACAGCAGACGGTCACGTCTACTGTTTAAGCCTCCACTAATAAGCCAGAACATAATACCCACCAACCGAATACTGAGTAGGTCCCCTTTTTCCCCTAGAAAAGTCATGACCCATCAATATGTTGACCTCTGAAGGCAGTCTGTGGTATCCTTTAAAGCAGGGGTGCCCAAGTCCAGTCCTCGAGAACCACCATCCCTGGCCATCCTATGCTTAGTGACACAGTAACAAGAATAATACTTCTTATTTCCACTCATCACTGCTAATAAGGTTATGTCTGATGGGTGTAATGTCAACATGAGCTTTTCTGCACCAGCCTGCCTGTTTAGAGTAAGAAATGTTTAGTCATGTTACATCACACTAGCAAAAACAAAAGCAGACATTTACATCATCCAGCAAGAAAAGGTCACCCAATCTCTGAAGTCTAACAAGCTCATTGATAACCCATCAAAGGAGACAGCCTGGAAAGAGAGAGAGAGCGAGCGATGGGAGAGTGTCCATATTAGGAAACCTTCCAAAGTTCATAAGCACAAATTAGCAGACTGTAGATAATGTGCACGGACCAAAATTGATGAGCCCTGAAGAAATAACGACTGGGTTGTATATTCAAAGAACAAGCGTGGCACTAATCGATGAGAAATCAAGCTTGGCTCTAAATTTGTTTCACAAAATAGCCATAATTCACTGAGTTGCCTCTGTTGCTGCTGAGCCTTCAGTTGCTACGACAGCGTTGCTTTCAAGCTTCAACTTGACTCAAAGTTTGAGGCCTGAAGATAACCTTCCACTGGGGAGCTCAGCAGACAAGTGGGTGAATATCTGGTGGGATGGGTGGAGGTGGGGAGTAAAGGTTGCTTTATGCCCCGCGAGAGGCGAGAACTTTTTTCTTGTTCTCGAGGTCACAAGAACAAAATGACGTCATGTTGTTCTCGTGGACGTCATTGAGGACGGCTTGTGGTTTGTTCTCAATCCCTCGGCTGAGCAGAACTTTCTTCTAGGGGAGCTCCGATAAGTACTGTGCGATTGGTCGAACATTTGAGGTGGGCGGGTTACACGGAGACATTTGAAGCAGAAAGTTGTCACTTTCGCATTTCCACCATCAAATGGATAGTTTTAATAATAAGCTGATTGAGATGGTGAGAAAGTACGAAAATGTAAACACACGTGGCATTTAAATACACAGATACCACACGTGCGCAAATCCAGAAGTTTATTGCAAATGTATACTTCACTGGATGAACACTGTTGCCCCCCTCCCCCGCATGCGCCCACGTGAATTGAGATCATTGTTCTTGCCCTCGAGGCTGCAAGAACAATGATCTCACTTCTCGTGGAGTATGTAAGAAGCTTAAAGGTAAATGTCACCCTGAATTTGAGCCCCCCCCCCCACAGTCCCCTGAGTTGGAGAAGTGGGCAGAAGCGTTTTCCAGCCGGCTCAGTCATTCTCTGAATCTGGCAGCACTGACTTTAGCTTAGCTTAGCATAGTTGCTGTAATCTGGTGGTTTCAAATAGATATTTTTTTTCTAATTACATTTCGTGATCTGCACATACTGATCGAGTTCAAATTAGAAGCAGATTTCAAGTTCAAGTTCAAGCTCGAGCTCAGGTTTATTTGTGTAACTCTCTTACAAGGACCGTGGTCGCACACAGTGCTTCACCTAGATATAAAAAAAATGCCCAAAAAGATAAATGAAACACACAAACACTGATGTAAGCACATTAACACGTAAGCATACTTACACATTCACACCTATTGTGTAGTCACATGTGTGAGAGAAATACACTTATACACATAAGGACGCACAAACACTGGTGTACTTGAGTCTCCTTCATAGGGGAACTATATGCCGTGGGAAGTACAGGAAATTAATCACACACCAAGCACCGTGGATAGTAGCAAAGGCAGCACGCATGCACAGCATCCCCAACTTCCGTAAACAGGGTAGCCATCGGATGCTGCGCATGAATGCTGCGCATGAATGCTGCCTTTGCTACTATCAACGGTGCTTCGCCTGTGATTGGCCTGAGAACTCT
>JALJCO010002601.1:0-27281 GCA_023101725.1 Atherinomorus stipes
TTTGATAAATGAGGGCCAATGTGTTTTTGTAAATAAATGTCCCTGCAAAGTTCAAACTGCTGAATGTTAAATGCCTCAAAGTTAGCACTTGAGTTACATTAAACTTATTTATCACAGCTGTTTTGGATTGAACCTCCAAATATTAACACTTTCTTTTAATAAAAATATCTGCATCTCCAAGTCTGAATCCTGCATTTTGTTAGGGGAAGCTTTCCCAGGGGATCCAAGTGTTTTGAAACAAAAGATTTGCGACCCCTTTGTCGGAGAATCTGCTACTCTGTGAGGAATCAGCAGATTGTCTACATTTCATCAAACCTGCTGATCAAAGCTAAAAGTCTCTGTAGAAACAAAATGAAATTCAGTTTACATTTCAAAGAACTGTAACTAATGTTAAACTATTTGTTGTTTTCAATTGTTGAACTTTTTTCATAATAAGTAAATGATTTTGACACTTAATGGATAAAAGATGGGTTATTTTTTGACTGACACATGATTACAAAACAACAATTTTTTTCATTGTAGGTATTGTAAATTTGGCACAACCACAGATTTTGCTACAGTTTGACTTTTTATTTACCACAACTGTTTTTGTTTAACCCAACAAAGAAGAATATTGAGTTTTTTTTTTATCACCTCCTTTCAATAGGAACCTCTGCAGCTCAGCAGACTGATGTGTAAATCAATCAGCATAAACTCCACCCTGGCATAGGACAGAAAGCAAAGGGACGGGGCGTCATGAAGGTGTTTGACAAGATTAACACAATTAGGGCTTTTGGAGATAAAGCTGCGGCCATTACGGCTGTCAGCTCATGACCCTGAAACACTTTTCTTGTTGGGCCACCAATGTGACTTTTTATCCTTTTCTTTCCAATTTTCTTTCATCCTTTCCTGTTATGGTCCAAAAAATGGAGCAGGCAAAGTAGAACAATTTTGAGGCCTTTTTCCATATAACTATTCTAATGTTTATTATTAATGTTCTATGTTCAATGTACTGCACCACAGTATGCAAGAAGTAAAAATATAAAATCACCCGCATACCATAAAAACACCATCAAAGTCTCATCAGCTTTTTAAAAGATCCTTTGATATCTAATTGTATTTCACGAAAACAAATCATCAAAGACGGGAACACGTCATCACATTCCTACACTGCACCATGCATGTCATAAAAACTAATCAATGGGTCATTAATGACGTCACAGGATCATAAATGACACACCTGGGGGCCATAAATCATTCTGATTTGACACAAGGTGTATTATACTTCTCTCTCTCCATCATTGTTCTCTTTATTCATACTAAATTCTTTATTAAGATGAAGAAATAAGAGTTATCACTAAATAGACTGGATGCAGATGCCACCTCCCCCCCCCACCTCTTCAGGACCAGCGCTCAAGACTGCTGTCTCCCTCACAATTTTTTTTTTCAACTCTCCCCCCTTTCAGATGCAAGATGCATCTCAGGCCCTGACAGATATATTTGTTGTCTGACTGATGAATGATGTCATTTAAACCCCCTCCAATTTGTTACAATTCATCGCATTTTTTGTTTGTATTGTTTCTCTTTTTCAGACCCCAAAAAGAGAAAAAAACACCTCATTAATACATCGCAACCCGCCTTCCTGACTGCTCGCCGCTAACCATCTCTGCCTCAAGATCATATCTGCACATTGCTCGCACACTTCAGACATGCTGGGACATGCTGGGACATGCTGGGACATGATGGACATGCTGGGACATGCTGGGACATGCTGGGACATGATGGACATGCTGGGACATGCTGGGACATGATGGGACATGCTGGGACATGCTGGGACATGATGGGACATGCTGGGACATGCTGGACATGATGGGACTAAGGTTACTTATTTCGCCTGGTGCAAAAAAAACCAAACAGACAAACAAATAAAAAAAAGCAAAATCTCAGACGACCAGACGCTGCTTTTATACTGTTGTAGCTATGTGGACCTTTTTTAAAAAAAGCTGCAGGAAGGCAGAGTTGGAAGTCGTTTTCACTCACTACTATGTTGATAAAAAAAACTACAATCAGACACTCTTTTACGGCTGATAAATTTTATATTGCATCACCGAATAACGTATTTTTTAAAAATTATTTCTCTTAACTCTTAAAATTTTAATCCATATCTCAACTTTCTCTCATACCCTTCCCTCTCCTTCCAGACCCCTCCCCATCCCCCACTACCCCTCCCTCTCCTTCCGCCTCCCCCATCCCCCCTCCCCTGTCATAAATTTACGCTTCATCAAACATTATGATTTAATGAGAAGTGAATATACATACTCCATTATATCTCTGTCATGGAGAAACTCTGAGAGGAACACGCAGTCTGACCCCCACCAGGTCTGGTAGGAGAGGGGGGGTTCCCTGCCTATGTACACTGAAATAAAACCAAACATGCTTTATTTCTCCTTTGTAAAGTTTATCACATTGTCTCACTGGTTCTGCGCGGGCCGGACGTTTCGCTCTCGCGGCCGGATGTGGCCCCCGGGCCGCTGATTGGGGACCCCTGCTCTAAAGAGATCTTTTATAGATCATTGACTTTATGGAATAACCTGCCTCAACATCTTTGCTGTAATTACAGCAACTTATCTTAAAAGGAATCTGAGACTTTATTTGATGTCTTGAAGTGTTTTTTTTTTATTGGCTGTTTTATTTTATTAGATTTTATTTCATTTTTCTGTGCATTCTCTGATAATTTATGAACTATTAGCTGTTGTGAAATGCCACATTTGACAATTTTGTATTTGTGACTATTCTTTTTATTGTATGTTTTGATTTGGAAGACTGCTTGCCATGGCAACAGCTAATGGGGATCCTTAATAAAATTACAAAATTACAATTACCAGAGTTTGGAAATTAGAGCAAAGTGGAGAGAAATTCTGAAAGAAAGACCTCTTTGTCATATGTCACATCCAAAGACTAAATAACGCAATGACAGCAATCCTCCGTCTCTTTTCCCAGTTTCTGATTAAAATGCAATCAAATAAACCATCAGGCATCACTTCAGAGAAATAAAAGCCAGAGATAAAAACATGGTGTATTTCTATATTTTCATGACAGGGAAAGTCCCGGAGCGGGTCAGAGAGGTCCCGGAGCGCGCTCCGGCTTGCTCCGGCACAAATTAAGCACCGCGTGTAAAGCTGATTCCCTGCTGAAGTAATTAATTACTGCGACTTACCTTGAATGTGCAGTGTCAACAGGAACGCCCATGTGCCCACCCGTACCATTGGTCCGGTCTGATAAGCTCAAACTTTTCCAAAACCAGATAATCGGTGGTGCGCTTCTCTGTGCCAAAGCGTCGATTTGGTGTCTGCAGCGATTCCTCTGGCTGGCTTTTTGAACCTGGCTGAGAACGAGAACCAGCTGCGGAGTTAGAAAATCTCAGAGAGAAATGAGAGCTGAGCTGTCAGAAGGGCTGCACTCATAAAACCTCTATAATCAGTGGCGGAGCGTTGGTCTCAGTACAGAGGGGGCGGAGCATTCTCGATGGACCCTTATGACAGTAATTTACCATTCAAACACCTCATCCGACTATCAAACAATGCTCACACACACTAATGTTCACTTTTAATGGACCAAGCAAACATATATGCCTCAGAAAGCAGAGTAAAGTCACAAACCAGTTCACAGACTTGTTCTGAAGAACAAACACACACACACACGCGCGCGCGCTTGACAGGTGTCAATCTCAGAGCGTCGGCTGTCCATGGTGCTGAAAGCTCAGACTTACAGTCACGGGCTAAATCTGTATACCATCTTTGATACAGATTAAATACAAAATGAATACAACTGGTCTAAATCACACAATCTATTCAGATAGGTATAGACACAGTGGTCTATATCATTTTGAGATGTATAATAGAAAATAGACTCGGCGGTCTATTATAGTTGACAGCAACACAAGGGCAAGGCACATTCAATAGGCAATTGGTCAACAACATTCTGATAAAGAGATTATTTTTTAAGTTTACACTGACTTACCAATGGCTGTTTCTGCGCCGGCTGCTGCAGTTTAATCGACTCCTTGGCTCGAACAAAATAATCCAGGTAACGTGGAAAACATCGTAAGTTAGGTAACGTTTATAACTTTGTACAGGCCGTGGTCCTCCTTTAAAATTTTGCCCTCCTCTCCTTCATGGCGGCAAACTTGCCGACCACTTTCTCCTTATCAATGTTAATGTCCCGTTCAACACTCAGCAAAGTCCGGTTTGACAGTCTGGCCTCATCCATGCACGTACGCAAACAGTTTTTTATGAGCTTCAGGCGGCTGAAACTTCGTTCTGCACTGGCACTACTGATGGGAATTGTTTTGTAAATTTTATGAAGAATGGTCAGACGGGGGTATGCTCTATCCATATCGTTGGCAATGAGAAAAGGCAGGACTGCATCGGTTTTCAGATCCAGTTCTAACTCAGAATATAATGTGCGAAAAAGAGTGGAACTCCTCCACAATTTCCTCCGGCTCAGATACGTCTTCTGCGTGGAAGCGTGCGAGCTGCAGCATTTTCATTTCAGCATCGGGTTGCTCGAAGTGCTTTGGGTTGAGTGCTGTGAACAGTTTGGCCATTTCTTTGAAGTCAGAAAATCTATTTTCAAACTGTCCCACAAAAATGTCAAGAATGTAAAAATACACCTCAGTTTTGAAGCGAAGTCTACTGTCTTGGATGGCGTTATCCTCTGCTTTCTCATCAAATTGTCTCTTCCTCTTGCGCACTCTCTCCTCCGTGAACTCAGTTGATGCGTTTGGGCTGCTTTCTCGGGCCATCATTTTTGCGGAGATCTCCATGCTGTTAAAGGCCGCATCTGTGCGTAATTCTTTGATCTGAGTCACTGTTGTATCGAGGAGATCCACGGCAGTGTTGATGTCGAGTGACTCTTTTTGCAGGTCTCAAGCGTGCCGAAAAACACTTTAGCACTGCACACAGAGCATGCAGCATCTAAAAGTGCTAGATTAAGGTTGTGGGCGCAGCAGTGGACATAAAAAGCTTTGTCGGAAAAGTTTTTCTTCACTCTGGTTTGCAGCCCGGTTAAGTGTCCAGACATCGTCCTCGCTCCATCATAAGCTTGCCCCCTGATGTGTCTAACATTAAGGCCAAGCTCTTCAGTGAGTGCTTTTGTTAGAAGATTAAAGAACGACTCGGCACTACCATCAGATAACGCATCAAATTTCACAAAGCGTTCAACGCTATTGCCTGCTTTGGTCACATATCTCAGTGATAAGGAAAACTGATCTATGCGTGTTATGTCGATAGTTGTGTCTACAATAACGGCAAAAAATTTTGCTGCCTTCACTTCGTCAATTATCGTGCTCAATGTCTCGCTTGCAAGGGCTTCAATAAGCTCGTTTTGTGACTGGTGACTGAGGTATGTTCCAGTGCGGCTTACAGGGTTGATCAGGTGCTGCTCAAGAATCGAGTCGTATTTCGCCAGCAATTTCAAAAGCTCCAGAAAGTTACGTTCATTTGAGTCAGTGTTGCCCAGTCCGGCATATTCTCTGTGGCCACGAAAGGCCAGGCCTTGACGAGACAAAAAAAAGAGTGGTATCGATCAGTCTGTGGAGGATCCTTCTTTTCCTTTCCACCAGCTCTTTCTCAGCTCTCATCAGTCCCGCGATCACAGTGTGGTCCTGAGACAGGCGGTACTTTGACATTAAATATGTCTTTTCTGCTTCACGGTTGTAATGTTTCCTCCTTGGGTGTGGATATTCTGATTAGTTTAATAAACTGCACAGGACCACGATGTCTGGTTGTCGTTTATTCCGCCATCTTGACACACACACAGAATCTCGCGACAGTCAGTGACATCACGTGAGACTACGGTGTCCCAAGTGGCATAGAAATAATAAAGACTAGCAGCATTGACCGCTGCCGCCGATGGGAGCTGACGAGCCGTGGGGCCGCCATCTTGGACCGGTCGCCAGCTCCGTTCACTCACATGTTTATGTGTGATATGAACGAGCAGAACTCAACGGATTATTAATCGATTTTCCTCTATTGTGAAACTTAGACATACTGCTGTGATATAGGATGCTAGTTACATCGAAAAGACGTGTTTTTGTAATTTGCGTGCAGATAGTGGGCTTAACTGTCATATATTGTGTCTGCTTTCAGGCTTCATGATGTCCGCATCCTCTGCATAGAGACCATACTGGTCTGTTTGACTTTATTAAAGATTTTAAGAATCACCATTAACAATACAGATATTTTTGGTGTTTGAGCATGTATTTCGGACATGTAAAACAAAACAAAAATCATACATCAATGGAATGACCTAATCAATGAAAGAAATGAGAAAACCAAAAATAGAAAACAAATTAAGAACATATGTTCAATTGGGGAGGAGTACAAACTTATTTTATGCCGACTTGTTAGCAAATCAATACTATTTAATTACTTAGCTTGTACAGTAAGACTAATAATAGTCAATTACTGTTAAAACTACTATTTCTACCACCACTACTGCTAGCAATTATCATTATACTACTTAATAGAGTATAATATTGTATCACATATATAACAATAATAAAGTATAGTATAAATATGATGTAATACTAAATACGATACTAATACTCCCACAGCTATCATCTCTATACTGATAATACTTCTACACTTAATAACAGTAACAATGCAAATATACATAAATATATATCCTCATTTTTCTACGATTATAACATCCACAAATAAAACTAAAGATGATTCCTAATTACTTACCTGTCCAACACATTAATGACAGAAAAGAATGATTAAATATTCAAAATGTTTAATTCCATCTGTAACAATATCAGAATCAGAATTACTTCATTATCTCTGGTAGGAAATTCTTTTTATGCTTTGCTCCCATTTACAGATGTAGAGATAGTAAGACTAGTTAAAATAAAAATAAAGTGCAAAAGTAAAAATAAAATAAACTCAAATAAAAAAAGTAAAATTGCAACCCTTCCTATATCAACATTATACAAGAAATAACATATAATAGTACCAATATATAATGATAAAAATGAGATAAAATCTCAGTATATACAAAAGGCAGTATTTACAGTGCTCCTCAATACTTATTATTGCACATGACCAGGTTATTGCACATAATAAGATTCCAAATAAGTAAATAATGGAATGACTACCAGAGAGATGAACTGTACCGTTTGATGCCACTGGCAGGAATCACTTCCTGTGGCGCACGATGGTGCAGTGTGGTAAAATGAGTATCTACATATGTACAATATATACACATTGTATTATACACACACACTAAAATATCAGTAAAATAAACGGCAATATAAATTGTTTGTTAAAAAATATATATATATATCACATCTAACTCCTATCTTCTTCATTTATGAGTTTCTTCTCCCCTCAGATCCTCCAGAAGACATTTTTCTAAAGTCTTCCCATAAATTGGTGATTATGGGCTTCAGAGAAGTCAGACAAGCAGGTGATGCAGAGCTCTGATCCTGGTAGAAAGAAAACAAACATGGTCTCATTTTACACAAATCACTTGGACATGATTTATGTCTGATTTCCATGATAATACATCACACCTGCAGTTATCACTGGTCAGTCACTGCTAGATCTGAGTGTATCACGACTGTATACTCAACAACATATTAGTCTGTACACTCACGTGTAAAATCAGTATTGTGTTGATGTGAATGAACGTAGAGGAGACGGTGAAACATGAGGAACATTTTGCTGTAGTTAGAGATGATGCAGTTATTCTGTCTGTGACGTCTCCTGTTTAAATACTCTGGTCAAACAGGGTAGTACCAGTCACACCGGGATTATTTCTTACACAGCATCACAATATCAGCTGTAATCTACACCTGTGTTATTTAATGTGTGATTTATAAAGTTTCATAGATGTTTCCATGACATAACTTTAACAGCAGGCACTAAGCGTGCGTTATGCTGACGAGCTCAGATTTCACTGGTGGACAAGTTATTACAAGTCGGTAAATATTTTAACCACTAAATACAACTAATACTGATGTTCAGGCTTACTTGTGAAAAGTAACTCCCAGCTGGCTGCTTTCGATGCTCCGCCGATAACAACACGAAAACGGCTGTACAGCTCTGGTGTCGTTCATCCACAGAAGCTGCTCGCTGAGCTGCGACCGGTCCAAGATGGCGGCCACATTTCTCGCCCTCGAGTGGCCAATGCTGCTTCTACTCTTTATTTCTATGCCTAGTGGGCCGTCGGAATGTTCTCCTTTTTTGATGAAAAAGAAAATATATATGTATATATCAATCTAGTGAACACAATCTGGTGCATATACTTGGTCTCATCAACAACCTCATATTATTATGTCTAACTAAACATGTGAAGAGGTCACAAATGAACTTTGAACTCTCATAAGGCTATGAATTACTTGTTGGGAGGAGATGGCAAGTGCATGGAGTAAGATGGCAAGTGCATGGAACATAAAGAGGGAATAGCAGTGACACAGTGCACCAGCACTTTCAGCTTTACAGGTAAGTATGGTTTCCATATTTAACATTTTAACAAGTGTGTTACAACAGGTGATATTTTCCTTTTTTGTTTCTTCTTTTTTATTTAGGGCAGCGATCCGCCTACACCCTTTACAATTCACAAGTCAAGGATTTGCCTTGGCCGGATTTCACGTCCAGATCTTGTTGTGTAGCCAGGCTGCCGCTGCTGTGGCTGACTTTCTGGTTGTGTGTGGTTCTTAGGTTCAGGGCATGGACGCTGTGTGAGACCAGCATGTGTGTTCGTGAGCTGGGTGCTGTCAGCATGTGAGGGCAGTGTGTGGTTGGGATGTGTGTGTATATGCTGGGTGTTGTCAGTGCGTGAAGGCTCTCGGCTTTCACGGAGGTGCCAGCGGTTCCGTCGGTGAGTCTGTCCATCTCTTGTTTGGATGTAGTAGCTCCTGTCCGTGCCTGCATGTTGTGTCACCATTGCAGGTCTCCAGGATCCATCTTCCTGCTGGAAGCAAATGGGGGTGCCGACAGGTAGAGGAGACAGGGTCCTGGTGGTTCTGTTGTAATATGTCTGCTGGCGGCGTTGGCCTCTCTTCTCTCGTGAACAGCTGTCTGGAGCGCAACGCGGGGCTGCAGCTGTCTCCCTGTCACTGGGAGAATGGAGCGCAGACGTCGGCTCATGAGGAGCTGGGCAGGCGACTGCAGATTGTCCACAGGAGTGGTTCTGTATTCGAGGAGAGCAAGGTAAGGGTCTTTGTTTTCAGCCTTGGTTTTGTACAGGATGCATTTTGCCCTCTGGACAGTTCTTTCGGCGAGCCCGTTGCTCCGTGTTGATGTTGTTTAACAGGCTACTGGAGGCCATTAAGTTTTAGTCTGTGTGCTGCAGCTACCAGTTGTCCTCTAGCCTCCAGTTGCAGGTAAATCTGCATCTGTCCACATTCACTGAAAGTCCTGCAGATGCCTCTAGAACAGGTCTGCAACCTGGACAATCCAGAGAGACATTTTCAGACTCAATCCAGTGATAAAAGTTGTTTAGAGCTGCAATTTTTTCATGTCCTTTTGAAAAAAGGCTGCTTATAATTTTTTTAAATAAATACTGTTTAAAACATGCTGTCATTTTAAAGAATTCAGGTTTATTTTTACATTTAGGTTTAAAAAAAGAACTTGCAGAAAGAGGATAGATACATCTAAATAAAAATGTGGATATTTGTGGGATATAATGTGAAATGGAAAAACCCCTCATTTACAAGCTAATTACAAGAAAGATAGACTTAAACATATTACAGGGACTTTTAGTGTCATTACATTGTGGAAATAATAATAATGAAAAAAAGCCAAAATCTGTTATTATTAAAAACATTGTGTATATTCACGGGTATTTAAAAATATTAGTTGGTTGTTTTAGTCAAAGTTATTGAGAGCCATTGTGGAAGGTCCAAGAGCCACTTGCAGCTGAGTAGCTGCAGGTTTCAGACTCCTGCTCAGAAGCTGCTGCAGAGGTGGAGCTTCATCATCACTGCATTGTATGTAGTCATCACTATTATTAGTTAATTTTATTATTAAATTATTGTTGAAGGTTTCAGTTAATCTTAGTTACTAATAACAGTATAGAGCATAGATAAGGTTCATCTATACAATGTCTATGACATGAAAGAAGGACACAGACTGGATGCAGGTGTAACTGTGGATGTCTGAGTCCAGCTTCCATCAGCAGCCGCTGACTTTAGTCATTATTATTATTATTATTAGTCATTATTACAGCAGCAGTTGTGTTTCAGTGAGACCAAATCCAGACACATGTGGATGTAATCCTACCAGAGAATCACACCTCTGCAACAATGTTCACATCAGACACATGCAGCTCATCTTGCTCTGTTCATGTGAACAGGGGGGTCCAGAGGGGGCCCTTGAGGGCTGCTGTCACTGTTTCCCTGCTTCAACACACCTGACTAATACTGAATGGATCCAACAGCCTATGATGTTCTTGGTAATTGGAGTCAGGTGTGTTGGAGCCAGGAGGCATGAAAACCTGCAGGATTGTGGCCCTCGAGGTCCAGAGCTGGACACCCCTGATCTGGAATCACGGATGCCAGGACAGGGGGGCACCAAACTATACAGTGGGTGCGGAAAGTATTCAGACCCCTTTTAACTTTTCACTCTTTGTTTCATTGCAGCCATTTGCTAAAATCAAAAAAGTTAATTTTATTTCTCATTAATGTCACTCAGCACCCCATCTTGACAGAAAAAAAACAGAAATGTAGAAATTTTTGCAAATTTATTAAAAATTAACTGAAATATCACATGGTCAATAAGTATTCAGACCCTTCACTCAATACTGAGTAGAAGCACCTTTTGAGCGACTACAGCCATGAATCTTCTTGGGAATGATGCAACAAGTGTTTCACATCTGGATTTTGGATCTTCTGTCAATCTTACTTGCAGATCCTCTCCAGTTCTGTCAGGTTGGATGGTGAACGGTGGTGTTCAGCCATTTTCAGGTCTCTCCAGAGATGCTCAGTTGGGTTTAAGTCAGGGTTCTGGCTGGGCCAGACAAGAATGGTCCAGAGTGGTTCTGATCCACTCCTTTGTTATTTCAGCTGTGTGTGAGGGTCATTGTCTTGTTGGAAGGTGAACCTTCGGCCCAGTCTGAGGTCCTGAACACTCTGGAAGAGCTTTTCTTCCAGAATATCTCTGTACTTGGCCACATTCATCTTTCCTTCAACTGCAACCAGTCGTCCTGTCCCTGCAGCTGAAAAACACCCCCATAGCATGATGCTGCCACCACCATGTTTCACTGTTGGGATGGTATTGGGCAGGTGATGAGCAGTGCCTGGTTTTCTCCACACATACCGCTTAGAATTAACTCCAAAAAGTTAAATCTTGGTCTCATCAGACCAGAGAATCTTATTTCTCTCAGTCTGGGAGTTCTTCATGTGTTTTTTGGCAAACTCTATGCGGGCTTTAATGTGTCTTGCACCGACTCTACCATAAAGCCCCGACTGGTGGAGGCTGCAGTGATAGTTGACTTTGTGGAACTTTCTCCATCTCCCTACTGCATCTCTGGAGCTCAGCCACAGTGATCTTTGGCTTCTTCTTTACTCTCTCACCAAGGCTCTTTTCCCATGATTGCTCAGTTTGGCTGAACGGCCGGGTCTACGAAGAGTTCTTGTCGTCCCAAACTTCTTCCATGTAAGGACTATGGAGGCCACCGTGCTCTTAGGAACCTTTAGTGCTGCAGAAATTCTTTTGTAACCTTGTCCAGATCTGTGCCTCACCACAATTCTGTCTCTGAGCTCCTTGGACAGTTCCTTCCACCTCATGATTCTCATCTACTCTGACATGCACTGTGAGCTGTAAGGTCTGATATAGACAGGTGTGTGTCTTTCCTAATCAAGTCCAATCAGTTTATTTAAACACAGCTGGACTCCAATGAAGGAGTAGAACCATCTCAAGGAGGATCAGAAGAAATGGACAATCTGTGAGTTAAATATGAGTGTCACTGCAAAGGGTCTGAAAACTTATGACCATGTGATAATTCAGTTTTTTCTTTTTAATAAATTTGCTAAAATTTCTACATTTCTGTTTTTTTCTGTCAAGATGGGGTGCTGAGTGACATTAATGAGAAATAAAATTAACTTTTTTGATTTTAGCAAATGGCTGCAATGAAACAAAGAGTGAAAAGTTAAAAGGGGTCTGAATACTTTCCGTACCCACTGTAACCTCGCCTGGGGCACCAAAGTGGCCAGAGCCGGCCCTGCTGTCACTCTGCTCTCCAGTATCAGGTGTGGACATTTTAAAAGGCGCGGGTGCTGTGAGGAGCGCGCGTGAGAGCAGCGCGCGTGAGAGCAGCGCACGCAGGCGCGCAGGCAGCCAGGCAGCCAGGCAGCCAGGCAGCCAGGCAGAGACACAGGACTGGAGGATGCTGCGTAGATCCCGCTGGTTTTTGCTGGCTTTAAAATTTCCTGTTTTTATTTAGCTTATTATTCCTAAATTTAATGTTTATTTATGTGTGACAGACATGAGTGTTTGACATTTATGGAAATACGGAACAAATGGCGTCCCATAATGGTTCAATATAGGACGCAACGTTTTATTGTCAATTAAAGGACGATTCCGTATTTTACGGGACGAGTGGCAACCTTAAACACGCCTGTGTTCACGTGCATGCGCACGCGCGTGAACACACACACACACACACACATGTTCTTGGACTCGCACACACGCAGTGTGAGAGAACTGCTGGGGTCTATTGCACGAAACTAGGATTAGGGATTAAGCCATGATTTGTTGGTTATCCTGGATCAACTTATTCATGATCTGGTTGCACTGAAGTGGGATAGGGACTAGTGGTGTATGTTATGGTGTAAGTTACCATGGAGATTTATTCTGTGGAGCTAGCCTGGTCCGGAGCAGGCTAAGTCCCAGGATTTATTTAATCTCAACCTCCATCACAGTCAGAAGTTAATACAAATGGAAACATATTGGTTCCACTGTCCGCTACACATGATCACATTCACCTGGACCCACTGGTGGAATTTAAACACTTTTTGTCAATTGCAATCATTTGATTGCCATCATTATCATTATTGAAGTTTCACATAGACTGCATATAAAATACACATCCAGTAAAGACAGAACATGTTCTTTTATTAAATTAGATTAAAAGCCATCAAACCATGAGCTGTCCTCAAAACTGAACAGTGTGCTACAAGATAAAAAGCACAGAAACAAAAGCAGATAATACAACACAAGAATGGATCAACATTCAAAGGTCTGTTAGACACTCCTCATTTCTGCTGCTGAAATAAATGCAGGACAGATCCATACACAACTAGAAAATCACTGTTAGCACAGACCTCCACCAAGCAGCTCACGTCCCCTCTTATTCACGCCAAAACTTTTATTGCTACGTGTCTTTTATTAAATTTTGTTGCTGTTTTATAAAGTTTAAACTGGAAAGTTCACAGTTCATCATGTACCTGATACATTCTAAAACTCATTGGTAAAAAAAAATACAAGAGAGGATCTCAAACACTCGGGTTATTTGTTTGGAGTTATATGCAAAAATTCCAAAATGTGTCCGATCTCACAATGATAAAGAATCCTTAAAAATCTTCCTGGATCCAGAAGGTGATCCGGGTCACCACCAAAATTTAATGGGTTCGTCTTTGGGCTGAGACACACGACTGGTGGACATTTCAGGTCAAACTGTCCAGAACTTTTTCCATAAAGTTGCTGACAGACAAACAAACCAAAACTACCAAAAATATTACCTCGTTGGTGGAGGTAACTAATTAACTGAATAAATGGATGCGGCAGCCTTCCAGGCCTGCACACACATAACAGGCTAAATTAGTTAAAATGAACACAAGTTCCTCTGCCAGTGCAGGTAAAACATAATTTCAGAAAATTCAGTTGGGAACTTAATACAGTGGAAACAAAGTCAGGACATTTAAGACGGAGAAATCCCTTCGATTATGACAGAATTCAAAAGGTAATGGTTGATATGGAGGAGAGTTACGAGCGATGTGCACCGGCCAGTGCCTTTCCTTTGGCTCTCTATTCAATTGCCCAGTCGACGGATGAGGTGGGGGGAGCCATCCAGACAGATTTAAATTATCTACACACACAAAAGAAAAATATCTTTCAGACAGTATACACTTACACTCATAAATATCTATCTATCCATCTGTCTAATACACTACTCACTAAAACTTAGGGATATAGGGTTTAGGGATTATATAGCAGTGGTGGCTCAGGATTTCTGGTGCCCCCGACCTGCATGCAACATTATTGACAGAGCAGGAATCCATCACAGTGACAACAGCAGTTCTCTCACACTGCGTGTGTGCGAGTCCAAGACCCAACTAACAAAGGAAGGTTCCGCGCACGTTCCCCGAACGTTGCATTAAGGTCGCGGGAACGTTCGCTGCAACCAACGTTCACTGAACGTCATCATGGAACGTTTTCTAAAGGTTCCGGAAATGTTAGCGGATGACCTTCCGCGAACGTTCCCAGAACGTTGAAGGAACGTTCGCAGCTGACCTTCGGCGTACGTTCCCCGAACGGTACGAGAACGTTAGGTGAAGGTCGCTCAGTGAACGTTTCTGCAACGTTCCGTCAACGTATGCGGAACGTCAGCTGCAAACGTTGCCGGAACCTTTAGAAAACTTTCCATTTCGACGTTCAGAGAACATTGGCTGCTTAATGCAACGTTCCGGGAACGTTCTAGGAACATTCCTTGCTTCCAGGTGAACCACATCAAAATTATCCGGCACTACGTCTCCTTACCTGAAGTCCTCCTCTCCACGGACCACCATAGCTTCTGCTGCCGGCAAACGCTCGCTCATCTCAGGTAGAACCTTCCACATTTTCTAGCCTTACTTAACAGAACAAGTTATTCCCACTTTTAATGGAAAATACGGGAAAACTGACATGATTTCCATCACGTGGCAGAAATTTTTCCTGGCCAACACTCGGAGAAGGATTCTTCCAGCTTCCATCGGGTGATTTTCTCCTGACAGTTTGTAACGTTGACGCCTCACTGATGTCCAGACTACTTCAAAATCACGACACTGCACCAACTACAAATACATCCATCTTTGCTACTTGCTTCATCTAATTTAGGGCCGCTGAGGGATCATTAATTAAATTATAATTATTAACTATAATTATAATTGCAAGCGCAAATAAATTATACATTTGAGATTGAATAAATGAAGTATGGGTAATTTCAGCATTTAAAGTTAACAAGGAATTAAATGTAATTCTGGTATAGAGAAAAGAATAATAAATGCAGAATTAATCCTAAGAGTAACTATTCAGTGAAGAATTACTCATTTAACTAAGACAAGTATATGTGTCTTGTAACACTTTGTGCACCAGTGTTGAATCATATAAAATTGAATTAAATTTATTTATATAGTCATAGTTGAAATGACCAGTAAAAGTAAAAGTTTAGAATTTTTGAAGTTATTATCCAGAAGCTACATGAGACAATGTTCATGTCATTATACAAATTATAACAAAATCCAATAAATATTAATACTAAATAAATAATCAAAACACTAAACAGATGTTGACATTTATTTCAGATGAAAATGTAAGCAGGCTGAACAAAGAAATTAAATATGTAGATAGAGAAAAAGAGATAATTCTATATATTTAAATATTTTATTAACAATGCAACGTGGACTTCAGCCATAACACTGAAGACATCGCTTCGACTTGCAAAAAAAAAGAAAAAGAAGAAGACATAATGCTTGCAGAAAATGATATACGCATCTAGCAGCAAGAAAGTGTTATTACGTCACGATTTAGACCCTAGTCACAAAAAATCACCTCTATTTTTGGCCAAATTCTCCGATGTAAATGCGAATAAACTCTCTTTAAACAAGCCCACTTGTCCAAAAAAAGTTCAGGCTCAGGATTTTAATTTGCCTCAAGCCCTGTGTACCTCTCTCAAGGAGAGCAGAAAGCAAGTTTTGTTGTTGCAACAAGTGCTTTTGACAACATTTTTTTTTATCCTCCAAACCTACATCTATAGAAAACAAAGCGAACAACAGCCAAAAGAAACATACTGTACACACTGTCTTCCTGTCAGTGTAATCTTTTGGTTGGTTAGGACAATCTGCACAGCATATTCTCATGTTCTTTCACTTTATTTCTTTCAAACATAAAGCTTCATTAATTCATACTTTTTAAACTTTAAGTACAACTTGCTCAGAGAGAATAAATCTCATCCCTTGAGAAAGAGATCAAGCATTCCAGCTTCAAACATGACAGCAAGGCTGGAGGTTGGAAAGTCAAGGAGGTGAGGAAACAAGTCTGGGTCCAAATGAGCTAACACCTACAATCCCTTCAGCTGTTTGAAAAAGATGTCAGTGCTGTGTGTCCTTTCCTGATGCCAAGCGGTGCTAGCACAGACTAATACAGTGCAGATTAAATGCACAGTTCTGTTACTCACCTGTTTCATTACCTTACCCTGATTTTACACCAGAAATTAATTTATTGTCAGCAAGTTTAGAAAAAAAGGCAGTAATATGCTGATAGCTTTCCTCTGCTGCCCATCTGTGCGTCCAGGATCTTGCAAATCATCACAGATTTATCAAATTGCATCCAAGAATTAAAATTGTCGCTGAATCTTAATGAAAGCAGAAGCTTGACACGGACTCAGCAACCTTTTGCCTTATGTGTTTGGAACATGCAGAGCCCTCAGATTGACAGCTGAGAAGTGTATCATAAGTATGGAGAGAAAATAGTCTCAATATTACTGTGTGTGTGTATTATAGAAGTTGTAAACTGTGTCAAATAATTTGTAACTTTGGGTAGACGTGTGTAACTTTGAGTAGTTGTATGCATAACACATGATTTGTAAACCATTTTGTGTGTAACTTTGCACTGTAAAAAAATTGCTGTAAAATTTACAGTAATTAACACTTAAAATCCCAACTGCCGAGAAAATTTGGCTCCATTACAGCAAATCCCAACTGCCGAGGTTTGTCGGATTCTGGAATTTTAAGGGCTATTAACGCCTCATCAACCCTGCTTCTATTATGCAAATAAGTCCTGGAACAGCAGCAGCGTGTTCTTGCAGACAGAGTCCAGCCACAATCAGTCTGTCATGTAATACAATTCAGCTCGATTTATAATGATCCTCTTTTCTCCACCAGAATGCTGAGGAGCATCTGTGGTGAAATCATGTCCAACTCGTTAGTTTCACTTTCAAACTCCGCTGCTCCATCGCAGAGTAAACTATCAATCCATACATCAGCTTTGAAACCAGTGGTATCGTGGGGCTTTTGTCCCGTGCCTCGTATATTTATGCATACTTCGGATTATAAAGTGACGAAACGTCCTCTTTTATCCGGACATGTCATCCCTTTGAAAGGTAGAAAATGCGCCGTGTTTTTCAAAATCATCTGGGAAGGAGCTGCAGCGCAGAGAAGCCGGTGTCGTGCCAAAGTAGTTATCCTGGTCAGCAGCTGCACAGGACAACGGGAACACACTCAGGGCTGTACAGTGCCAGCGTTTTACTCGAATATGCGCCTGAAAATATATTGGTGCGAGTACAACAAAAAAAAATGGAAGCACGCGCTACAGATTTCACCCTTTAATTTACACTTCGCTCCTAAAATAAGTCAGGATTGATGAATTGAAATGAAACTGCCAACCAAACTAAATTTGTTAATTTGCCAGTTGAAAAATACATGAAAAATATGAGCAAATAAGAGAAAAACGTAGCGACGTTTTATGTTTTTATGGTCAGGATGCCGCTGTGCGGCACCTTTGACGTCACCGCATTGGCTCCAGCTTCACATTGAACCATCGGTATCACCAGCTACACAACAACTAACAACCGTAACACAATTTAGAAGATGGACATAATGAAAGGCGAAGCTGGAAGACCAGTCCAGCATCCAGATTCTGGTGCAGATGCTAGGCCGCGTGACTAGAGAGGAAGCCGGGGCTGGTCTGTAGCGGAGCGGGTTGGCCGCACCTGATGCCGTTCAGCGCATCCAGGCTGCAGGATGGTGAGGGAGAGACGTTTGGTATAACGGGACCCCCGCTGATTACGGGGAGTCCCGGTTAGAAACAGTTTATGACGTCATTTCAGAGAAACCTGCTGCAGAGGTGTTTCTAATAAGAAAGGAACGGAGTTGGAGACAGCGATGTTTGTACGGACCGATACCGCAGATACCGATACCAATCACGGTTAGCGGATCTCAGCTGGTGATATTAAAACATTCAGAGCAGCTTCAGTCTTTCCTCTGGGGACCTCTAGTTTTCCAGACTCCAAGTCTTTCCTCTGCGGACCTCTAGTTTACCAGACTCCAAGTCTTTCCTCTGCGGACCTCAAGTTTACCAGACTCCAAGTCTTTCCTCTGCGGACCTCTAGTTTACCAGACTCCAAGTCTTTCCTCTGCGGACCTCTAGTTTGCCAGACTCCAAGTCTTTCCTCTGCGGACCTCTAGTTTACCAGACTCCAAGTCTTTCCTCTGCGGACCTCTAGTTTACCAGACTCCAAGTCTTTCCTCTGCGGACCTCAAGTTTACCAGACTCCAAGTCTTTCCTCTGCGGACCTCTAGTTTACCAGACTCCAAGTCTTTCCTCTGCGGACCTCTAGTTTGCCAGACTCCAAGTCTTTCCTCTGCGGACCTCTAGTTTACCAGACTCCAAGTCTTTCCTCTGCGGACCTCTAGTTTACCAGACTCCAAGTCTTTCCTCTGCGGACCTCAAGTTTACCAGACTCCAAGTCTTTCCTCTGTGGACCTCTAGTTTACCAGACTCCAAGTCTTTCCTCTGCGGACCTCTAGTTTACCAGACTCCAAGTCTTTCCTCTGCGGACCTCTAGTTTACCAGACTCCAAGTCTTTCCTCTGCGGACCTCTAGTTTACCAGACTCCAAGTCTTTCCTCTGCGGACCTCTAGTTTACCAGACTCCAAGTCTTTCCTCTGCGGACCTCTAGTTTACCAGACTCCAAGTCTTTCCTCTGTGGACCTCTAGTTTACCAGACTCCAAGTCTTTCCTCTGCGGACCTCTAGTTTACCAGACTCCAAGTCTTTCCTCTGCGGACCTCTAGTTTACCAGACTCCAAGTCTTTCCTCTGTGGACCTCTAGTTTACCAGACTCCAAGTCTTTCCTCTGCGGACCTCTAGTTTACCAGACTCCAAGTCTTTCCTCTGCGGACCTCAAGTTTACCAGACTCCAAGTCTTTCCTCTGTGGACCTCTAGTTTACCAGACTCCAAGTCTTTCCTCTGCGGACCTCTAGTTTACCAGACTCCAAGTCTTTCCTCTGTGGACCTCTAGTTTACCAGACTCCAAGTCTTTCCTCTGCGGACCTCTAGTTTACCAGACTCCAAGTCTTTCCTCTGTGGACCTCTAGTTTTCCAGACTCCAAGTCTTTCCTCTGCGGACCTCTAGTTTTCCAGACTCCAAGTCTTTCCTCTGCGGACCTCTAGTTTACCAGACTCCAAGTCTTTCCTCTGCGGACATCTAGTTTGCCAGACTCCAAGTCTTTCCTCTGCGGACCTCTAGTTTACCAGACTCCAAGTCTTTCCTCTGCGGACCTCTAGTTTACCAGACTCCAAGTCTTTCCTCTGCGGACCTCTAGTTTACCAGACTCCAAGTCTTTCCTCTGCGGACCTCTAGTTTACCAGACTCCAAGTCTTTCCTCTGCGGACCTCAAGTTTACCAGACTCCAAGTCTTTCCTCTGCGGACCTCAAGTTTACCAGACTCCAAGTCTTTCCTCTGCGGACCTCTAGTTTACCAGACTCCAAGTCTTTCCTCTGCGGACCTCTAGTTTACCAGACTCCAAGTCTTTCCTCTGTGGACCTCTAGTTTGCCAGACTCCAAGTCTTTCCTCTGTGGACCTCTAGTTTACCAGACTCCAAGTCTTTCCTCTGCGGACCTCTAGTTTACCAGACTCCAAGTCTTTCCTCTGCGGACCTCTAGTTTACCAGACTCCAAGTCCTTCCTCTGCGGACCTCTAGTTTGCCAGACTCCAAGTCTTCAGATCATTTTCCTCATTTTCTCTATAAAATGTTCACACATGATCAGGAGTCAGAGGTTTCCTCTTCAGAGCCAAACCAACCAAACTGGTGACGTAAAAGCTTAGCTTTGGGCTTTAAATAATAATTATAATGATAATAATAATAATCATCAATCATTATTATGATGATTATTATTATGAAAAAGAAATACAAAATAATCTGAAAATCACAATGTGGCCTATAAACTGGAGTTTTACAGTTATTGCAGTAGTAATCAAATGAAAAAGACAGGAAGGCAGATAGATGGATACTCTGTTCATCCAGATTAATATTCGACTGCAGCAGCAACATCAATACAAAAACAGAAATAAAGTCATAATATGGAAACCAGCAGGTATAGTGCGATGAAAAAGTGAAATATGTAAACAGAATAAAGAATTTGCACATAGATACTACACTATTATCCCACTTGAACCGGAGGCAATTACACTAGAAAATAAAATAAAATTCAAATCAAATAGAAAACCCGATATCTATTAATATTGATATTCTAGCTTGATGACTTCAATATACACATAACATGATAAACTATATTTTATGTATGTATATATATATATATATATATATGTATATATATGTGTGTGTGTGTGTGTAGTAAAGTAACTTCTGTGAATAAAAATGTTATGTTATTGAAATAACATAAAAGCTTCTGTATGTGAAAAGGATAAGCAGGTGTAATGAACCTGCTTACCAGAGGCCCAGAGGGATGTCACAGCCTCTTCTCTTTTTCACTTGAAAAAAAGAAGAGGCTGTGACATCTACATTCTCTGATTTGTAAAACAATAGGGACAGGATAGGCCAATTAACCATGGTAGTTCTGGGTGGGGGGTGACTGGTGGGTGGGGAGGTGGCGTGGGGGGAAATCTGAAAATCCCTGGTACTGCTAGTGTTAACTGGGAACAATCAGCCAGGTAATTACTGTAAATTTGTTTTACAGTAAGGATACTGTACTTCAATTTACAGTATTTTATGCATGAACTGTAATTTGAGAAACAATTAATTACTGTGATTTCAGTTGCATTTACAGTATTAAAGGTTGAATATGGAACATTTTTATTAAAAGCTATATTTAAGAAAAAAAAACCTCCACAGGTCGTTTTTACAACATACCGTACCGTACCGTCTTCTTCCGCTTATCCGGATTGGGTTGCGGGGGCAGCTGCCTAAGCAGGGAAGCCCAAACTTCCCTCACCCTGGCCACAGCCGCCAGCTCATCTGGGGGGATCCTGAGGCGTTCCCAGGCCAGCCGGGAGACGTAGTCCCTCCAGTGTGTTCTGGGTCTCCTCAGGGTCTTGTCCCGGTGGGACGTGCCTGGAACACCTCACCAGGGAGGCGTCCAGGAGGCATCCTGACCAGATGCCCGAGCCTCCTCATCTGGCTCCTCTCTATAGGGAGGAGCAGCGGCTCTACTTTGAGTCCCTCCCGGATGACCGAGCTCCTCATCCTATCTCTAAGGGAGAGCCCGGCCACCCTGCGGAGGAAACTCATTTCGGCCGCTTGTACCCGCGATCTCGTTCTTTCGGTCATGACCCACAGCTCATGGCCATAGGTGAGGGTAGGAACGTAGATGGACGGTAAATCGAGAGCTTCGCCTTCTGGCTCACCAACTTCTTCACCACGACAGGCCGATGCAGAGTCTTCATCACTGCAGACGCCCCACCGATCCGTCTGTCCATCTTCCGCTCCTTTTTCCCCTCACTCGTGAACAAGACCCCGAGATACTTAAACTCCTCCACATGGGGCAGGACCTCACTCCCAACCCGGAGAGGACATTCCACCCTTTTCCAGGTGAGGACCATGGTCTCGGATTTGGAGGTGCTAATTCTAATCCCGGCCGCGTCACACTGCAAATCGCTCCAGCGAGAGCTGGAGATCACGGCCCGATGACGCCAACAGAACCACGTCATCTGCAAACAGCAGAGACCCGATCCTGAGGCCACCAAACCGGATCCCCTCAACACCTCGGCTGCATCTAGAAATCCTGTCCATAAAGGTTATGAACAGGATCTGCGACAAAAGGGCAGCCTTGGCGGAGTCCAACTCTCACCGGGAATGGATCCGACCTACAGCCAGAAATGCGGACCAAGCTCTGGCACCGGTCGTACAGGGACCGGACAGCTCGAACAAGGGGGTCCGGCACCCCGTACTCCCGGAGCACCCCCCACAGGAATCCGGGTTACTGTTGGTCACTTGCATATCGGCAGTGAGCCTGGCATCCCAGCGGCTGGAGTTGTTTTTCTGCCATTGCAACTACAACCTAGACACACGTGATGTCGCTGTTCTGTCCGTATTCCATATTCAACCTTTAACTGTAAAAGAGATTTCAGTTAATTACTGTGATTTCAGTTGCATTTGCAGTATTAACTGTAAAAGAGATTTCAGTTAATTACTGTGATTTCAGTTGCATTTGCAGTATTAACTGTAAAAGAGATTTCAGTTAATTACTGTCACTTTGCATTTACAGTATTAACTGCAAGAGAAATCAATTAAATACTGTGATTCAGTTGCATTTATAATATTAACTATTAAATGTCAGTTATATACTGTGACTTCAGTTGCATTTGCAGTAATATCGCAATAAACTGCAGAAAACAAACTTTTAAAAAATTTATTTAAGACATTTGGTCAACAGGATAAAATGGGTTACCAACTTTTCAGAATAAGAGCCACAGTGTACCAAACCAGAATTTCAAAAACCACTTCAGATACAGTTGTTTTTTTCTTTTAAAGAAATTTGGTGAACAGGATAAAACAGGATGATAAAACTATTCTAAATAAGAGCCACAAGCCCCTTTCAGACTAGCACTGGAAAGCGGTAATATTGCTGACTCTGTCCTTTTATAACGTTTGCATTCAGACATGCATTCCGCTCTTTAACCTCGGAGATGTAGCGGCAATTTACCGGCTGGTCCCCATGTCATTAGAGCGGAAATGTTAGGTCATGTCGTTTTGGCTGAAGGCACAAGAAAATGTTCCGGACAGAGATGAAGGGAGAGCGGGGCTGTGCTGACTTTTCCGCAACATTTCCTGGTGTCTAAAAGCTCCCGGGACACAAAGTCCGCAAGGAAGCGGCATGTTTGAAAAGACGAGTCCATTTAAAGAGCGGATGGACTTTACCGCTCATGTTCCGCAATGCAAGTCTGAAAACGGCTACAGTGTACCAAACCAGATTTCCAAGTACTTTGTAGTATCTGAATTGTCAGATAGTAATGATTAAAAACTTATGAAAAAAAAGGGAAAGCTAGAAAATGTTTTTACTGTGTAACAACCTTTATGAATGCTGTTATGCTGAAGACACTGAACTGAAATGCTGAAGAAGTTGAACTATAATGCTTAACGAGGCTGAGGATGGTAAAAACAGTTGAATAACAGCTGAATTTGTATTTGAAAATGGTTTGAAAACAGCTGTAATGAGCTTGAGATAGGAAAACAGGGGTGAAGAGAGCTTGTGGAAGCCCGAACTGAATTCATTTTAACATTAAAGACCATATTAAAAGTGCTGATATCAGTCTTAAGTCTGATATCAGTCTTATACCAGTGTGATACTAGTCTGATATCACACAAATATACATGTTACAGCCCTAGTTGGAGCATAAGATAATTTAAGACCTGCTTGTGAAATTTAAGACCACAACTGCCAAATTTAGGGATATTTTAAGGTATTAAATGCAGATTTGTAAATTCAAGACTTTTAAGACAGCGGGAACCTTGTGAGTAACTGCGCTGAAAGGGCAATAAATATCAACAATGTCCATATTTTTTTTAAAAGGATTTTTGGGCACTAGTGGCCTTTATACGACAGTGTATAGCGACAGGACGGGGGCAGAGAGAGTGGGGAGGGACCTGGACCAGGAATTGAACTGGGGCCAACTGTGCTGAGGAACTGTAGCCTCTGTACATGGGGCGGCTGCTCAACTAACTGAGCTAATCACCGCCCCAACAATGTCCACATTTTGGATTGGTGAAAAATTAACTTGCAGCAAGTATAAAACCCAGTAGTTTGAAAAGTTCGTCCACAGCAGACAGCAGGTTGTCATCCAGACAAGTTGTGATGATCTACTTGGATCACAAATGTGCATCAGCTGGGGATGGTTAGTGATGGATGATGCTGCAGGATCACCACAAAGTGATGTCATACGTGTTCCAGCCTTAAAGATAGGAGACCAGAAAATATATTTTAGTAAAGCGGCTCCCAAACATATTCGTTCCAGAGTAAATGCAATAAACTTGACTATTTACTAACACAGAGTCCAGAAGATGTTACTGCAGATCTCAGACAGCACTGGCTTGCAGAAGCAGGTGCATCAACAGCACAGGAATTAGTCTCATCTGACAAAGGAAAACAAGATGCAATGTTTAACTGGCACAGCAAATTAAATTTCAGTCTACTTCAACAGATATGATGTCCTTGTACAACAATATTAGATTTTTAGTGGAATTTAGTCCATTTTTCAGATATCCAGGCAAGTTCCCATGATCTGATATGTTTAAGAGTGCATGAGCAAAATCATCACGGGGTTATAACTAGAAGCAACTAGTTTTTTTTCTAGAGAAAGAGAGAGAGTGAGAGAGAGAGAGAGTGACTGTGATCAATACTTCTGTTTTGTTTAATGGTATATGGTTTTACAAACAAACAAATTTGACAACTGTCCAGCAATAAACATTTAAAATAGGTTTAAGTCTGCATTGGTGCTGGTTTTACATGCAAATCTTTCACCTTGTCCTGCCATGGAGACATTCGGTGATGGGAAGGATGAGATTAGGGATGTCCCAATCCAATCACGTGATCGGAAATCGGCTCGATCATCTCGTAGTTTCATGCTCCCGGAGACCCTCCAGGGTCTTCCTCATCAGGAGAGTAAATACCCTCGTTCATATCAAGAGGGATCTGCACAGAATAAACACATTGCTGCAGTTACATTCACAGACATGACAGTTATATTCCACATGCAAACATGTATTAGAAAATTAGGAATAAGTTGACTTTTTAACAATAGATAGACAAATGGACAAGATTAGGATAAACAAATGATTGAAGTTCAGTCAGTCAGTCATTTTCTGTACCGCTTATCCAGTTCAGGGTCGCGGGGGTTGCTGGAGCCTATCCCAGCTATTATCAGGCGAGAGGCAGGGTACATCCTGGACAGGTCGCCAGTCTGTCATTGAAGTTATTATTCAATAATGGTGATTTATGTTCTCATGTATTGTCTGCTTGCTTGATATATCAGATTCTGAAGTGCAACTTGGAAGATGTAATAATTAAAATAATAATGATTATTATTATTACTATAATGATAAAGATCTGCCACAAGATTAACAAAATTTGGCACCTTTAAAATGTAAGTAAATAATGCACAAGCCCCCATAACTAGAGTTTCAAACAGTTCATGGTAGGGGGTGTCAACGTTTACAACTTTCCTGATTTAAAGCAGAACTCAGTAACTTCAGCTCGGGGCTCCCCCTGGTGGCGTCCTTTCACTGCCGTAAAGTTCAACCCCCCCTACTCCCCCACAGCACACAGACGGCTTCTCTACCTGTCTTTCTTCTATTAAGCACGAGTCACAAGTCTACTGTTATAGTTTCTGATGTGGTGCATAAAAAGCTTCAAAAGTTGAGTTGAGCACCAAGGTTATAATAGTTTGGGATTTTTAATTAGTTTCAGTTTTTATTTCGTTTTGACTTTTTGTTTTTCAATTCAGTTAGTTTTCGTTAGTTTTTTGAGCAGATTCGCTAGTTTTTATCAGTTTCTATTTTTGGAAAATGTTAAGTTTTAGTTTAGTTTTTATTAGTTTCAGTGTTAGTTTTAGTTTTGGGGGGTTTTATTTTTAGCAAATTATAGGTGTTTGGTGTGACATTCAAAACCATCAGAAAGTCACTTGGAGTAAAACCAGTAGAACAAAGTAAATAGATTAAATAGAAATAGATTTCAAATCAAGCCAAAACGCTAATGTATTATATTAATTTATAAAGACTAAAACTAAGGATGCTTCTGCAATAATTTTAGTTAGTTTTAGTTAGTTTTGTAAAGACACAATACAGTTAGTTATCGTTTTGTTAAAAACTGTCGTTTTTATTTTTATTTCAGTCATGTCATTTTCTGTACCGCTTATCCAGTTCAGGGTCGCGGGGGTTGCCGGAGCCTATCCCAGCTATTAACAGGCGAGAGGCGGGGTACACCCTGGACAGGTCGCCAGTCTGTCGCAGGGCCAACACAGAGAGACAGACAAACATGCACGCTCACATTCATACCTAGGGGCAATTTAGAGTGATCAATTAACCTAACATGCATGTCTTTGGACTGTGGGAGGAAGCCGGAGTACCCGGAGAGAACCCACGCATACACGGGGAGAACATGCAAACTCCACACAGGAAGGCCACTGTTGGAATTGTTCAAACCCCCTCCCCAGCCGGGAATCGAACCAGTGACCTTCTTACTGTGAGGCTGCGGTGCTAACCACCACGCCACCGTGCAGCCATTTTTTATTTTTATTTCAGTTAACTGAAATGTTTTTTCAATTTTAGTTTTAGCTTTTTCGTTAGTTTTAGTTAACTATAATAACCTTGTTGAGCACACTGTAGATGTTCTCTTAACTAGTTAGAATGAGACACATGTAACTGGTTGTTGTGTGAAAGGGTGGATTGTTATTGCATGTTGTTATTGTGGATAAGTTTCATAAAGCATTTATACAATAAGTAGCAGGCAGAATGAATAATGGTAATAATAATAATAATAATAATAATTATTATTATTATTATTATTATTAAATGCCATATTTGAGCCAAGTATTTTTTTGCTCCGGCCTATTTTCTGTAGGTCCGCCCTATGAACATTTTCTAGCTACGCCACTGTTATAAAAACTGCCGCCACAACCACCATCATCATCATGCAGGCAACGAACGCAGCTGCAACTGCAACTGTGACTGCAGCTGCGACCGTGGCTGCGACCGCGACTGTGACTGCGGCTGTGGCTGCGACTGCGGCTGCAGCTGCGACTGCGGCTGCGACTGCGGCTGCGACTGTGACTGCGGCTACGGCTGCAACTGCGGCTGCGACTGTGGCTGCGGCTGTGACTGCGACCGCGGCTGCGGTTGCAGCTGCAACTGCGGCTGTGGCTGCGACTGCGGCTGCAGCTGCGATAGCGGCTGCGACTGCGGCTACAGCTGCGACTGCGGCTGCGGCTGTGACTGCGATCGCGGCTGCGACTGCGACTGCGGCTACAGCTGCGACTGTGGCTGCGGCTGTGACTGCGGCTGCGGCTGCGACTGCGGCTGCA
>JALJCO010002602.1:0-235717 GCA_023101725.1 Atherinomorus stipes
GTTACTTTGACTTTTGACCTTTTAATTTTCTACATTTGTACCTTATATTTTGTACAGCAATGACATAGCGACGAAGTAGCGACAAAGCAGAGACGATGAAGCAGAGACGAAATAGCAATGAAGCAGCGACGAAGTAGACACGAAGCAGTGAGTGATGAAGCAGCAACAAAGTAGCGACGAAGCAGACACAAAGTAGACACAAAGTTGTGATGAAGCAACGAGCGATGAAGCAGCGATGAAGCAGGGACAAAGTAGCGACATAGTAGCGACGAAATAGCGACAAAGTAGCAACAAAGTAGCAACAAAGTAGCGACGAAGCAGAGATGAAGCAGCGAGGAAGTAGACAAGAAGTAGACATAAAGCAGTGAGTGATGAAGCAGCGACAAAGCAGACACAAAGTAGACACAAAGTTGTGATGAAGCAGCGATGAAGCAGCGATGAAGCAGCGACAAAGTAGCGACGAAGCAGAGCTGAAGTAGCAATGAAGCAGCGACATAGTAGCGACATAGTAGCGACATAGTAGCGACGAAGTAGCGACGAAATAGCGACAAAGTAGCAACAAAGTAGCAACAAAGTAGCGACGAAGCAGAGACGAAGCAGCGACGATGTAGCGACAAAGTAGCGACGAAGCAGAGACGAAGCAGCAACGAAGCAGACACAAAGTAGACACAAAGTTGTGATGAAGCAGCGAGCGATGAAGCAGCGAGCGATGAAGCAGCGACAAAGTAGCGACGAAGCAGAGCTGAAGTAGCAATGAAGCAGCGACATAGTAGCGACATAGTAGCGATGAAGTAGCGACGAAATAGCGACAAAGTAGCGACAAAGTAGCAACAAAGTAGCGACGAAGCAGAGACGAAGCAGCGAGGAAGTAGACACGAAGTAGACATAAAGCAGTGAGTGATGAAGCAGCGACAAAGCAGACACAAAGTAGACGCAAAGTAGCGACGAAGCAGAGACGAAGTAGCGACAAAGTAGCGACGAAGCAGAGACGAAGCAGACACAAAGTAGACACAAAGTTGTAATGAAGCAGCGATGAAGCAGCGACAAAGTAGCGACGAAGCAGAGCTGAAGTAGCAATGAAGCAGCGACATAGTAGCGACGAAGTAGCGATGAAGTAGCGACAAAGTAGCGACAAAGTAGCGACAAAGTAGCGACGAAGCAGAGACGAAGCAGCGAGGAAGTAGACACGAAGTAGACATAAAGCAGTGAGTGATGAAGCAGCAACGAAGCAGACACAAAGTAGATGCAAAGTAGCAACGAAGCAGAGACGAAGCAGCGAGGACGTAGACACGAAGTAGACATAAAGCAGTGAGTGATGAAGCAGCGACAAAGTCGCGACAAAGCGGCGACGAATCAGAGATGAAGCAGTGAAGCAACAGTTCAATGTTGCCATTTAAAGGCAGCTGAAAACAAACAAATGTTTAACCCGTTTGCGTTCAGCCACAAAGCAGAGAGATAGAAGGAGGAAGAATTATTTTCCAGGACATTTTACTCTTCTTCTCATTTTCCATGTGTTTTCCATGACAGGAAAAATGTTCAATCATTTTCCAGGACACGTGGGAACCCTGCACTGTAGACCGCAACATCCCATCATGTAGCTGTATTTTAGTGATGCTTGAGAACTCCTCCTTCATAAGCAGATGTCTTCAAACATTCAGAAGATATGGAATCAAGCTGCTCCTCGATACAATAATGAGTTTTTACACTGAGCGGAAATGGCAGCTGGAGGTCTCGTGATGGAAAACACTAAAAAAAATCAATTAGTTTCAAAGCGCTACAATCACGTCCTATTTCACCTTCAGCAATCCAGGCAATTTGCAAGTAAATAGAGTAATAAAGCTGCATGGGAAGATGAATAGAAGCTTAGCCTGCCATTGTCATGTGATGGTCGCTCATTCCGTTTAAAATGAAAAAGCAAAGACCTCATCACAATCAGGATTTGAGCCAAATGGATTGCCAGAGTTGCTTGTAAACAAGAGAAAATTGTGGCTGAGTGTGTTGATTATACTGTGTAAGAGAATTTCCAGTCCATGATGGAAATCAGACGTCCACTGACACGAACAGATGGTTCATTTTCAGGTAAATGCAGTGACCTAAACAAATGTCTATTTTAGCTTATTTACTCAGAATTTAGTCAGAATTGCCTTCATGAGGCCACTGCTCTCTCTTCTCTTTACTCTCATCACATCCTTAATTATGTGCATCTCATTTAAGGGCTGAAAAAATAAGATAAATCAGTTTTGACAAGACCGTGTATATATTTTTGACTGTTTTTATTTATGAATCTTGTCAGATTATTTTGGCTATTCTTAAAGGGACTTGAGGCAAGATTAAGAAACGAATCTCACGACTGGCGCTTCAGGTAACTGCAGCCACGAACAAACTGAAGCTATAATGTTGTTTGCTAACCTTTTTCTTCGTAGTTCCACTTTTTAGTGTCTTTCAGTTGATCTGGACCGTTTACTGACGGCAGAAGAATCCATAATTATCGCTTACAGTGTTTGAATTTATCGCGACCGTCTTCTTCCTGTATCAAAACTGCGGATGTAGCATCATTTGACATCACGTCTGCATGGCAGCGCGGAAAATTCGGACACCGAATTGCAGCGCATTTTGCAGCACACAGCCTGTTCAAGGCAACGAAGAGAAGCGTGGGTGGAAACGTTCTTTTTGGTATTTAACGCTTCATCACCCATTAGTATGAAAAAAATGGACATGCATGTTTGGTTTTTTTTATTCCTGCCTCTAGTCTCTTTAAGTAAATGTATTCTGCAGGACCATAGTTCAGTCTTTCAGAATGAGTACACTTTTATATGACTGAATATAATGTGTTGCTTTTTTTTGGTTTTTGAAATTGGAAACACTTTGAAAATTCCAAAGACAGCTTTCATTGTTTTCAGTGAAATGTCATCATTGTTGCAGCAGAAAAAAAATGGGGTGATTGCTTTGATATGTGGTGAAATTTGTTTACTTGTTACATTTATATATAAAAACCACACTTTATAATTAGAAGGTAACATCCTTTGTACTGATAGACTGATACATCGGCCAGCCAATAATGTAGGCCAGTATTTGCGTTTTTGAGTACAAGCCTGTGGGGGCAGTGTGATGATCTGGGGTTGCTTCAGTTGCTCATGTCCAGGTTCAGCAACAGTTTGAGCTCGAAGAATGAGGTCAGCTGATACCTGAATATACTGAATGAGCAGGTTATTCCATCAATGGATGTCTCCTCCCTGATGGCACGGCCATATTCCAAGACGACAATGCCAGAATTCCTCGGCTCAGATTGAGAAAGATGGTTCAGGTCCAGGTTCAGGTCTAGGATCTGTGGGGTTCAGGGAGCATGAGACATTATTTTCACACATGGATTGGCCACCACAGAGTCCAAAGCTGAACCCCATTGGGAATCTTTGGGATGTGCTGGAGAAGGCTGTGGTCAGACTCTACCATCATCATCAAGATCTTGATGAGAAATGAATGCAACACCGGATGGAAATAAATCTGCTGACATTGCAGAAACCTCTGGAAAAAACAATGCCACAGCGAATGCTGCCGTCATCAACCAACAAAATGTTAGTATGTATGACTTTTTTTTTGGGTGGTGACTTTTTTTGGCCAGGCAGTGTATTTTTGTAAATGCCTGTGTTAAAAAAAAAAGTTTCAAACATAAGTCTTTTGGGTTGATATGAAATCTGTTTCTATTTAATCTGTTTACTTTGCTCTATCAGTTTTACTCTGAGTGACTCTGATGATTTTGAATGTCACACCAGACAAATATGTATAATTTATGAAAAAAAACCAACCTAAAACTGACACTAAAACTAGTTAAAACTAAACTAAAACAAAGCAATTTCCAAAAAAATAAACTAATAAAAACTAGCAAATCTGCTAAAAAAACTAACTGAATTTTAAAAAAAGGTCAACTTTCAAAAAACTGAGACTAATTAAAAATCCAAAACTATTATAACCTTGATAAACACAATATCAAAGCATCGCACATCTGCGTCCACCTCCAACCACCCGCTCTCGACTTGAGGCGTGGCCGTCCCTCGTCCACGTCCGCGGCATCAGACAGCGTCTAAAAAGCAGCTGTTTGGACGTCAGCGAGCAGCTTCCAGCTCCGTTCCTAATGTCAAACCCACAGTCTGCCAAAACACTCAATAATTTAAATAATTGACATTTTATAAGTACCATGTAAATACTACTCCTACTCACAAAAAGTTAGAGATATTCAACTTTCAGTTTTTGGAGAACAGAATGATGCAGAATAAATATTTAACCATTGAACAATGTACACGTGCATTGAAAAGTTTAGAAAAAGTTTGATTCAGTTCACCTGGAAAGGTTGAAGTGCATTTTAGATTAATTCTGATATCGTACAAAAAGCCAAATATCCTTAACTTTTTGTGAGTAGTGTATACACACATATGTACATACAGATCCGATTATGGAACTAGTGGAAAACAGCCGACAGTCGCAAAAAAGGAAAAAAATCAATTCTAACTAAAGTTCTGATCACTCCAGCTTCACAAACAATTAATGGTAACTGATAAAATGCTTCATACAAATAAGCATGAAATGTTGAATCAGCTCCACCTGGAGACATCACAGATGTGGAGCTGGAAATGTTATTTTAGACAAGGAGAGGAAACTAAAACCGTGTCACAGTGGTGCCATGTCAGCCGTGAGAACAGTTTAAAACACCAGTTTACACCATAGTTGAAAAATATATCCAAAAGATGATCCTCAGAAACCCGTTATGACTTATTAGCTAGTCGATAATGAAGCTGGAGTGTCTGCAAAAACTACAGTCTACAGCAGTTTGACATCACATTCCCAAGCACGAACACCTGAGCGCCAGAGATGCTTCTCTTTATAAAAAACAAACAAACAAAAAAACCCCACTCTTCTCATTTTTTCTCGTACCGGTACGCGGTATCAGCAACAACTCAAATGTCAGTTCTCGTACTTGTACTTGTTTGGCAAAAAAGTGGTATCGGGACATCCCAATCTGTTAGTGATTCATTTTTAATGCACACTGACATTTGCACATAACAGCGTCCAAAACTGCACAGAAGCAACCGTCGGGCGTTCACACCTGCGTGTCCGCTCATTTCTGGTTATGGACACCTCGTCGGCCGTTATCCCTTACGTAGAATCTGGCCATCGACTTGTTTGACTAATGTTATTTGACGACAGTAATAGCTGTAATTACATTTTTAATCTTATTCTAGTTTTTAGCGATTATGCCGCCATCATTAAGCCAAAGATATGATGAAATAAAGCTCACATTCAGTGCGGTTTTAATTAAGATGGATACAAGAAGCTTCAAGCAAAACCTTCCATTCACGGAGCGACTTCTCCCTCCAGCATTCATCGTTTAGAATAACCTTGAGAGAAACAAAGCAGAGACGAACTGGATGTGTCCACATTTGATCTCATGAGATCAGAGCACCTCGAACAAACACCAGCTACACTCGGCTCAAGTGCTTTAAGAAAAATATATTCCACTGCATGAATTTCTGTGTAGATGACCTCCTGAAAGCTCCTCCTGCCCACAGGCATATTAAAACTCCTGCTTTACAAGTTAAGTCTTAACACAGCTTATTATGTTAATTAAGTAAAGCAGTCAGCAGTGCAGAGGATGAAGATGCTACAAGGATCTATTTTTGTCTCAGTATGAGCTCTTGATCATTGAAATCTAAACCTTTAATCACGCAGCTAATCTGTAAGCTAAATTTTAGCTGATATACTGTTTCATGAAATGTATTTACATGGCCTCACAAACAGTCTGATTTCAGCGTGGAGGGCTAATATTTGAGACATGATGTAACAAAGTGTAAAATCCCCTGGGATGTTTGAATTACCACAGCTTTGTTGTTCTTATGTGTTTTCTTTTAATATGAGGATGCAGCACGGATGCTGCGGCAGCTGCTGATGCAATTTGATGCCTCCTTATGTTAGATCAAAAAGGGAAGAGATGAACGGCAGGTAGTGAGATGAGAGACGAAGGTAACAGAGAAGACAGGAGAATCTACAATGAGGTTGGATCACTTCTCCTTGTCCTGCCTTTCTCAGGGTTCCCACTCTGTTCCAGAAGTTGTTTTCCAGGACTTTTCCAGGACTTTTCCAGCTGCTACAGTGCAATTCAAGTTATCACAACACTGACTAATAACTTCCACCACGAGCTTTTGGAGAACAGTTCTACAATTGTAGCTTATTTTTTTACAGTGATGAAGAAAAGTTGAGGCAGAAACAAAATAGAGGGGAAGCGGAGATAAAACTGCGACGAAGCTGCAACAAACCTGCGATAAAACGGCGACGGAACGGTGACGAAATGGCAACAAAAACCAAGTGTATCTATCTGCGGCTTGCAACCCAGTGGGCATGTCCCATAGTGGGCGTGTCCTATAGTGGGCGTGTCCCATAGTGGGTGGGTCTGGTTAGGTTTAGGGGAAGGGTCAGGAGTAGGGCTAGATTTTACCGTGCTCTCATTGGCCTGGTGGGCGTGTCGTTGAGTAACGTCACTCTACGACACGCCCTTGTCTTGCGAGCAGCAGATAGACCCTTCTCACGAAAACAGCGATGAGATGAAGCTGCAATGAAACAGCGACGGAAAAGTGACGAAATGGCGATGAAAACAGCGATGAAGTTGCAATGAAACGGCGACGGAACGGCGACGAAAACGGCGACGAAAACAGCGATGAAGCTGCAATGAAACAGCGACGGAACAGTGACAAAATGGCGATGAAAACAGCGATGAAGTTGCAATGAAACGGTGATGGAACGACGACAAAAACAGCGATGAAGTTGCAATGAATGTACTGCCTGCCTCTGGGGGGCCGCCGCCTGGACAAATCAAAACAGAAGACAAAACTAACAGCTAACAAAAATGATGTCTATATATGTATATATACAGTATATATAGAGAGAGAAAAAAAGTTATAAATATAAATAATATTGACTACAATAATTAAGAAGTTTTTTCTCCCCCGTCATGTATCATCCAAGATCCAGATTTCATGTTTGTTATTGATGTTAACTCTGTTTTTTTTCACATAATCATTTTAACCTGTCAGAAAACACAAAAATAACAGAAAATATCGACTTAAACTCTGCGTTTTGTTTTTGAACTGCTTTCTGCAGAGGATCATCAAGAGTGTTTTAATCTGAATGAATCTGTGATGAATACAGACACTCACTCACTGTGGAGCTTTGTAACTCGCTCATCACTCAGATGCTCTTATTCAGTAGCTACGAGCCTCAACCGGTCGTCTCACCAGTTATTAAATACTGTCTTCATACTTTTCCTGCAAGCAAAATGTTCAAATTAATTGGGAGATCTTTGATTTGTAAAAGTCCCTCAGACAGAAAATATTCCCTAATCTGTATCTAGATGAAAGCGTGCTGCACTTGTGGCTGATGAGCGGTTGGAATGGAAGTTGTTTCCCAACAAAAGAAGGCCATTCACCCGTCCGACAGATATGAAACTCTCACATTTCTGCTGTAGATGTTACTGAGTCTGCGCTCATTACCTGACTGCTGATTCATCCCACACAGTCAGTGTGGGAACGCTGCCATACGTGGAGTTTTTGGGAGAGGAGGGTGTAAAATGAAAAACGAAATGAAGAAATGGAAAGTGGGGGGCATCTTGTCCTCTGTGGGAATAAGCTGTTTAATTATTGTTGTTATACACACCAGCTTCAGTCCGGAGATCAGTTCCTGCCTCTGAGTTTAGCTTGTTCATATCAGACTCAATGTTTATCTTTTAATTACAGCGAGAAAAACATGGAAGGTACAAACCATGATGACACGGCAATAAAATAAACCGCTAACATCATGCTAAATTAGCACTAAATCCATGCATTTCTGCCACACCTCGTTGTGGAAATGACTTTTTGAAATTAGAAAGCGCTGCTGTCGCTGCTTTCTTTCACTCTTCCCTATTTCCACCCGGCTAACACCTCCCTCAGCTTGCAGATTGCATCTGTCCATCTCACAAAGAGGGATTTGTGGTGTGAGATTGAGTCTGGCAGGATTTCGACCCAGAACTCTGGGGACGTGAGGGTGAAACGATGATGGTAGTTATGCAAGATATATCACTTTTTGGTTTCAGAATGTTTTCTTAAGTCCTGGATGTAAGGAAAAAGTAGGCTGCCTGAATAAACATGATTCCTTCCTCCTGAGGTTTCACCATCTCCGTTAACTGAAGCTGTGGTCAATGAATCTATAAAAGAAAGCAGGTCTGAGCGAAGGTTATCAGCCATTTTTGTTTGTTTTGTTTAGCTTCTGAGGAGGAAGCATATTTTGAATTCTTTTATGGTGATATAGTGAAGTAGTTTCTCAAAGGTCCCTAAAGTTTGGGTTTTTTTTTTACATTTGCTTCCCTGTAACTCATTTTGTGTCTCGTCCTTTTCTGTCTTTTTAGATGAATGTTTTCAAGTAGCTTAACAAAGACCTGAGAATTATTAGCTTTAAAGAAATGCATCATGAAAAATATTGTCTCCATAAAATAGGGGATTATCACGCTTACCGGAACTTCCCGGTATTTGGACACTTCCTCTTCCGGGCCATGTTAACAACAGCCGTTCCTGCTCTGTTATACTGTTTAAATCGGATAAACTCCAAACATACTTAAGTTTTCATTCTAGACTGAAGTGATACTGGATCAAAAGCTGGATCAAAGCGATCGATTCGCCGCGGTGAAGGGCCGAACTTTATAATAAAACACACGTTTGTTTGTCGCCGGTGGGGCACAACACCGCACGACACCGGCACTTCACAGCATGCTAGCATTAGCCAGCTAGCGTTTACTGACGTGCTTAACATTGTGCGTCTTAAAACACACAAACATCTGAAAATCGGGTCTGTACCTCCCTGTTTCCAGTGGAACAACTGGGGACTGCCAAGAAAGGAGACGCTTTCAGATGCTTGTGTGTTTTCAGCCGCACAAAGTTAGGCACGTCATCGAGCTGGCTAATGCTAGCCTGCCAACACGACTGTGCAGACTGCCGGCTACAAACAAACGTGTGTCGTTTTATCATAAAGTTCGGTCTTTCACCGCGGCGAATCGGTCGTTTTGATCCACTTCTTCCTCAGCATCACTTCAGTCTGGAATGAAAACTTGGCATTGGCGTTTATCCGATTTACAAAGTTTAACAGAGTAGTAGCTGGCGGATTACTGTTAGCAGGCTAGCATTAGCCAGCTCGATGACGTGCCTAACTTTGTGCGGCTGAAAACACACAAGCATCTGAAAGCGTCTCCTTTTTTGGCATTGGTAAACACACAACACACCCCAGTTGTTCCACTGGAAACGGGGGGGGTATAGACCCGATTTTTTAGATGTTTGTGTGTTTTAAGACTCACAATGTGAAGCATGTCAGTAAATGCTAGCTGGCTAATGCTAGCATGCTGTGAAGTGCCGGTGTCGTGCGGTGTTGTGCCCCACCGTGGCGAATCGATCGCTTTGATCCAGCTTTTGATCCAGTATCACTTCAGTCTGGAATGAAAACTTAAGTATGTTTGGAGTTTATATGATTTAAACAGTATAACAGAGCAGGAACGGCTGTTGTTAAAATGGCCCGGAAGAGGAAGTGCCCAAATACCGGGAAGTTCCGGTAAGCGTGATAATCCCCTATAGACAACTTGTTTAAGTAGTTTGTATGTATTCAAAAAGCGATGTTCGGTATTGGCTTCTTTTTTTTTTTTTAACCAATATTTGATATATTGATATTGTCCAACCCTTAATTACTGATCTTTAATATCAACCGATACCAACTTATGCAGAAAACTGTGAGATTATATCTCCCATATTTTGAGACATTTGAGAGACATTGAGAAAACATCTTGTCTTGCAACACCCATCTTTACCACTAGATGCCAGTAATTCTTACATACTGTACCTTTAAACACACACACACACAAAAGGTATGAGCCTGATTAAATTCCACTTGAACAAGAATTGTGGCCTTTTTTTCCATTCAAGAAGAAATTCTCTCCCACATCTCTGTGAGACTTCATTGTCAGATTATTTTTCTGAAGGCATCGCATGAAAGCTTCCCATCCATTCACATTTCTTTGTATGAAAGAGGGATGTTGGATTTTGGCAGTGATTAATTGCATGTTAGGGATCAAACAAGCAACGTTTAATTAAATCCTCCGATAATGTCAAAGTTTATGTTTCCTTGGAAACAAGAGGTTGTGCCTTCTGTATCTCCTCCAGCTATTACCCACGAATTAATCACAGCGGCGGGGTTTTGTTGTGTGAAAGTGTGTGTGATGCAGATACAATTCCTTTGTTTAGCACCTCGGGTTAAACCAGGATCAAAGGGCAACTTTACCATAATGGACACTGTTCTTTTGTGTCACGGTAAACATGATTTTTAACCTCCCATTTAAATTTCAGGTACAAATTGACCATTTTTCCTGCATTTGTACATTTTCTTTAAATCTTTAAATATCTGCAGGCTACAGCCTTTTAAATCTTTTCGTTGGGAATTTCATATTTTTACACAAACAACCGAAATACACGAGCAACCTGGTGCTTAAAATCGAATCTTCTATGATTTTCATCCTCTAAAGTAAACACAAACAGCTTTTTCAGGTTTTCTGGTAAAACTCTGTTTTTGGCTTTCAACATTATTAATATCTGGAGTTCTACTATATCTGTAAGTTTCAATAACCCTGATTTAATAAATAACTTTATGAATAATTCAGATTGCTCTTTTCTGCAATAAGAACAAAGGTATTACATTGCACATTTATTGCCCCACACTTCTCTACAATAATTCAAATAATACACTATATGTGAGCAGTACAACATTCTAATTGTTTCACAATCTAAAACGTACTTAACTTGACAAATTCTTTTTGAAATATGATACTGTACATGTGATTTCCATGCCAAATTTTCATCAAATATAATTACCCAAAACTTAAATTATGATACCTTCTCAATATTAATTCCATTAATGGATAATGAGACTTCATCTTTACTTCTTTTAGATAAAAACAAATACTTAGTTCTTTATCAGATTTAACAATAACTTATTTACATAAATCCAAATTTTAAGCTTCACCATTTCATTTTCAATATTTTTTGATAAAATAAAAAATGTTAATGATTTTTAAAATATTTTCAGTATTTCTAATAGATAGATAGATAGGTAGACTTTATTCCAGACCCAGGGTCCATAAAAGAGAAGAAAAAAAAATCAGAACAAAATTTTTATTTTTAATATTTTTATGTTTTTTAATATCTTCAACAGAAGAAATTTGTATTGTCAGCAAATAAGACAAACTGTACCAATTCAGAAGCTTCACAAATGTCATTGATATATTAAATAAAAGGTTTTGGTCCCAAAATTGAACCTTGTGGGACCCCACATTCAATTTTTAAAAACATTCAGATGTAAAAATATATTAAGTGATGAAATATTTTTTTATTTTTAATTTTCTTGATCATTTTATTTTTAATATGTTTGTTTTTAAATTATTTAATGAACAGAAGAAATTTGTATCTTCAGCAAACAAAAAACCCTGTAACAACTCAGAAACCTCACAAATGGCATTGATATATAAAACAAAAAGTTTCGGCCCCAAAACCGAACCTTGAGGGACCCCACATTCTATTATGTAAATAACTAGTTAACCTGTTTAGAACAGCTCCCCTGACACCATATGTATTCAACTTAGCAAATAAAGTTGAGTGATCTGTTGTGTCAAAGGCCTTCTTTCGGTCAATGAATACTCATTTATACTCATTTTATTGACATGCTGTAGGAAAGTAACCTGCTGAGACTGTGTTTTGTTGCTTCTCGCTGTTTTCCGTCTTTTGTTTATTAGCACATTTGCCCTTTTTGTCTAAAGCTGCAGGTACGAGTTTGAAGAAAACTGATTGAAAACATCCTCAGATATTTTGTTAAATCATTTTTCAGATATTTGTGATGTAAAACCTGTAAACTCCATGTTGTCAGATGCATCTCAACAGCGTGCATGGCAGTACTTTTAAAGCAACTCTCTCTCTGTTGCATTCAGGGTATCACCACAGCCTCCCCTCCTCCCCCTACACCTCCACTGCTGGGCCTGATGTTCAGAGGCTGCCTCCATCCGGCCGCCTCTCCTCTGAGCACCTGAACCAGAGCGGCTCCGCCAGGGTCCTCCTCCTCCTGTGCAACACAGCAGGATCTGGCCAGCAAGCTGTCAGGTGGGCCTCAAGTCAGAAGTGGAAATGTTTTGTTTGCTTTAGTTGCAGAGGTTTACTTTTATTTGACTTTATATTCTGCTTCCTCAACTGTTTGGGCTTCGTTTTTACGACACTGAAGTAGAACGAGTTTAACTTTTAATGAAGGAATGAATGAATGCTTCATTTTGAGCCTTGTATTAAAATACAAAAGAAAAGATAAAAATTAAACTCAATAAAGTGATAAAAAACGATTCCACTATTAGTAACTATCAATTGGGGAGTGGGTAGCATGGTGGTAATGTGGCGGGCTTTGGTGAGGCAGACCCCGGGTTCGACTCCCCGACACGGCATTCAGGTAATCCACTGTGGACCCTTGAGCAAGGTCCTTAACCCCGACCAACTGCTCCCCTGGTGCTTTAAATAGCAGCCCACTGCTCTCAGGTCCAACCTGAGATGGGTTAATGCAGAGAACCAATTTCCATCCATCCATTTTCTTTACCACGGATTCCAGTTTATGGTCGTGGGGAAACTGGAGTCTTCCCCAGCAGTTACTGGGCGAGAGGCACTGGAGAGGTCACCAGTCCATCGCAGGACCAAGGCAGAGAGACAAACAACCACACAGAAGCGCTGTTCGGGAGAGTTTAGAGTGAAAAATGACTAAACTTTGACAAACTGTTTCCCCTTTTCATTGAAGGCAACAATTAGGGCTGTCCTGATCCCTCTTTTTCACACCAATACCACAGGTCAAGTATCTGCGATGCCCAATATAGATACTTTGTTGTGTTTTGTGCCAAAGATTATGAATATTGATCTGATCACTGATTTTATTTATGGTTTATGTCAGGTATGTCTGTTTTGTAGAACCTCACTTTTAAAAAACACCGTTTAAAGCAGAACTCAGCAACTTTTTTACCTCAATAAATGCTTTTCAGAATCCCTGTGGAGCTAAACAAAGTGTTTACGGAGCGATTCGATGCCCAAGTCCAGACCGAGACTAGTTCAGCTCCAGACCAAGACCGAGATCAAAAGAAACATTATTTTTTTGCCAATTTTCATGAGTTGTAGAACCTAAGCACCATACTGGGTTCAGCTGCTTAGTATAAATATGAGATTTTCAAGACATTGTGAGACCCGAGACCAAGACCGAGACCAAAGACTTCCAAGGCCGTGACAAGACCGAGACCGTGAAAAAGCGGTCATGAGACCGGTTTGAGAACTACAGGTCTAGTAAGTATGGGGAAAAACTGACCCATTTATTTGCTTACCAGTGGGTATGTGGAATTTTAAACATAAAAAAATGTCATAATATATGCAATAATTTAAAATAAATTAAGACTCGGTCAGGAAAAAGTACTTGAAAGAAAAGCTGGACTGGATTACGATTGGCAAATTTTGAAGCATTTGAGCATTCCTCTATCCACCGAACTGCCTCCAGCGCTGGTTGGAACCAGAACCAGACTAAAAACTGGTTCTTTATCTTCCCACCACCTAAACACCGGCTCCTGGCTCTAAAACCAACTCTTTGCTGGACCAGAGTGGAGATCTGGTTCATGTAGCTTGTGCTGCCTGGACGCCGGGTGAAGCAGCACCGAGCCTCACGGCCGAATAGCCTCAATCGTGACTTGTCATGTCCACAAAAAGTAAATAAAAGTTCGTATTCTTACCTGCGACCTGCCAACACCAGAGAAAAATGTAATCCACGGATTATTTACCCGAAAAACGCGGTAAAACATCCCGCTGCAGGAGACACAGGACTCTGTTTGAGCAGAAGTGAGAGACGAGGTGCTGCTACCAACGTAGCAAAGTAGCATCAACAAGCTAGTAAAAGCTAAGAAATGCATTCAGGGATCAGAATAGAGGAAAGAGGTAGAGAAGACATCTGTGTGCTGTGGGGGTGTAGGAGGGGGGGGGCATCTCAAGCTTATGACAGCTGTGTGTCCCCTACATGGGCCTAGCAGTGGCGAAAACGCCGGTGACCGTGATTTAGCAACCACACAAAAATGACGGGTTGGTTTTGTCTGTGCAGCCATATGTTTGAGCTGATTGAAACTTTCCACAATTCAGTGCCAATAAAGTTGGACTTACTGTTTGTCATCTTGCTCGAACAAGGATGGGCAGCATGGTTACGTTGCTCAGCAACTAGAACGTATCTGATGTACAGAAGCCCCCCAGCGGGACGTTTGTTGCTTCCAGGTAAACTGTGCTTTGGTGTTTGCAGACGGGGGAGCAGAATGAATCCATGTTCAGTGCTGATAAGCAGCTGGAAGGACATGTATGATGAAAGTTACATCATACATGTAGCAAAAGCCGAGTGGATGTCTACCAGCCTGCACAGCAGGGAGTTATTCTGCAGCTTCCACGCGTTTAAGCACGAGCACAGCATTCACGCGCGCTCGTGCGCTCCCGTGTGATTTAGACAGGAACAGATTGCGGACGTTTCTAAAGGATGAATGTCAGGATTTGACATTTGAATCCTCATCTGTTCACAAACTATAACACTGTTGTTCTGCTGTGGTAAAAACCTGAGTCTGTGTGCACAGGCTTGTATCTGAGCCACATGGTGTGGAAAAATACAAGATACTACAACAATATTTCATTATTTACAAGGAAAATGCTTCCTGAGAATTTCCATGGAGCACATGATAATAAACAGCTGCTAACAGCTGGATTTACCAGAAGTCCAAACATCTAATGAACGTTCTGTGTCATGGCCAACAGGCCGTTAAGCCAAACAGAGATCCACAATATTATCAGCCGATACTGACCGATGTAATTAACCAATTTATGATATGGTCTTCTGTTTTTCTTTATTTACAAAGAATCCATGGGAACAACGTAAGGCCGCGCTGACCGTGCAACATTACGATATCTCAGGCAGCTACTGGATCTGCAGCAGATGCTGTAGAAGTATTTTCATTTTCAGCTTTAATATGAGCCATGAGAAGCAGAAAATGATCAATTATCGGTAATGGTTGAAATTTTTCATATTGTGCATCATTAAAGCCAAACGAGAAAAAGTCCTAAATAACAGCAGAGAGATTTGATGACAGAGAAACTGGTTTTATTTGCTTCGTTTGTCTGGAGTCGCACATAACGCCTTTTCTTTAAAAATGAAACTTACCTAGTTTCCTTTTCAGTCGCCAAGTTTAAAAGGCATTTTGTATTCAGCGGATTTCAAGCAGTAGTTCGGAGTTTTAGACACAGGAACTCGTTTTTGAGTTATACTTTTAGTAAAGTTTTAAAGGGATAGTACACCCACACAATGATGTGCCTTAATTTTTTACTGAGCAAGACTCTGGAGCACTTTTTAATATCTCAAATGCAGTCGAAGATCCAAGGGAGGGTTTCATCATCCACCGGCTTTCAAATAACGGAGATGACAAGCGTTCAAAACAAAAAGGTCCATAAAAGTCCACAAAAACTTGTCAATATTCCTCCATTCTGCTCGTCCAATGTAATCCAAGTGTCCTGAGTGGGTAGCGTCCAGAATTTACTGGAAACCGCATCATTTAGTAGATTTTTATAGAATAACCTGTAGAATATTGTACTTCTGTGATGTGCGTTCCCGTGCATCTTTCTTTCTTTCTTTCTTTCTTTCTTTCTTTCGTTCTTTCTTTCGTTCTTTCTTTCTTTTTCTTTCTTTCTTTCTTTCTTTCTTTCTTTCTTTCTTTCTTTCTTTCTTTCTTTCTTTCTTTCTTTCTTTCTTTCTTTCTTTCTTTCTTTCTTTCTTTCTTTTTCTTTCTTTCTTTCTTTCTTTCTTTCTTTCTTTCTTTCGTTCTTTCTTTCTTTCGTTCTTTCTTTCTTTTTCTTTCTTTCTTTCTTTCTTTCTTTCTTTCTGTCTTTCTGTCTTTCTTTCTTTCTTTCTTTCTTTCTTTCTTTCTTTCTTTCTTTCTTTCTTTCTTTCTTTCTTTCTTTCTTTCTTTCTTTCTTTCTTTCTTTCTTTCTTTCTTTAAATCAATAGCCAACCCCTCTGTTTGTCTGCAGCTCGTTCGCTCTAAGCACAATGTAAACAGCTAATTTCAGCTTGCATTATCGGCAGAGTAGGCGCTGAACGCCGCAGCTTCGGTAGTGTCAATAATTTGCATGAGCGATCGGGGAAGTACAATGTTCTACTGTTTAGGTTATAAAAATATACTAAATGATGTTTCGAGTAAATTATGGACGTGTCCACAAGGTTTTAATGAAATAGGAAACAATGACACCCAAACGTGGACAAAATGAACCATTAGGGATGAGAATCACAGGTGATCCTGCAATCCCTCCCGTGATGTCACGGATGTAGCAGCAGCTGGTGCGCTCGCTGGTGTAATGGTGGAAATGCTCACACGCAAAGCCATTGTGCTGCGCTCACGCACCCCCGATGTAAAGCCGCGGTTACAGTCAACCGTGTTTGATCTCTTTAGAAAAAAAAGTTTTGTTAAAAATGCTTGCAAATCATTGAGTTTGTTTTCTGAACTGAATTGCTCGTTTAAGAAATGATAAACATTGTTTTTGCATATTTTCGTGTCACTTACCCAAACCGTGTCCCCTCCTCTCAGATTCGGGCCGCCTTTTCTCATGCTTGAAGACAGGAACATCTCCTGGGACCAGCTGCAACAAAGCATCCTCAGCAAGCTCTATTATCTGATGCTGAATGGATCTCAGGCTCAGGTATTTCGTGCACCTTCACCAAACAACAACTCGTCACCCACTCTGGTGTGTGTCTTCGGTCTGCCAGCTTCCTGGACTCTGACCTTTGATGCTGGACTTCAGTGGTGGGGGTTTAAATTGAAGTGGAAAGCAGAAACTTGTTTGAGACTTGGGGCCAATTCCACTTCCTATCTTAACCCTCAATCTTAGTAGCTCTCAAAACTATTAAGGGCTATTTTGTGACTTATAAATGGGACACCCCTTAAATGCAGATATGTCTTCAAACTGTGGGGGGGGCAGCATTACGCCAAAGCGGCGTTCAGTCTGTCAATCAGAAGAAGAAGAGGAAGCATCTACTTAATTTACATTTATTTGCACTGTAAACCCTGTCTGTTTAATCATCAGCCATAAACGCAGCTATCATTGACGCATGACCATCAGGTCCATGTGTGGAATTGTTGTGGACCATCTGTCAATTATTCATTCTGCACACTCATAAACAGAAGTACGATTCAGGAACGTTTCTGTACCTGTAGGTACATTTTTTACAAATGTTCTCTCAAAAGTACAATATTGGTCTTTATGAGGCCAGAAGTACCTATATACTATGAAAAAGGCTCCAAAGTAATATTAAGTACAAATTTGTACCATTCCAACCCTAAGGGTACCTGCAGCACTGAAAAATGTGTGTAGCTTTTACAATAACTATAAATAGCAGTACTTCTAAACAGTCGTATAATTATAGTTATTATATGATGATTTTCATAATAATCATAGTAATAATTATATGTATAATTATATATGTGTTTGGCCTAATATTATTAATTTATTATTAGCATCTTTGATTGTTGTCATAATCTCTATTTTATTGACTTTTATTCATCATCTTTAATTGGTTTAATTGTACTTTATTAACTCATACAGCTTGATAAGGTACAAAAATGGACCATGAAGGTACAGAAATGTCTTTCAGAAAGGAACCCCCCCCCCCAAGCAACAAGCTTTGGACCCTTTTAAGTACAAACTGGTACCTCTATTTTGAGTGTGTGTTAGTTATCAAACACGGTCTGTATAAATAACACCACCATGGACATCGTCAGCTGTCTGACCACAGCTTATTGGAAGGTAAACACCAGCTATAACTATCGTTCCATAACTCTGCGGCTACAGCAGATGACATCAGCCCGTTCATTTTATACCCTTATCGGCACAAGCACGTTATACAGGCTGTTATTTTGATTAAACGACGACATCAGCACCAAGAAAAATGATAATTTTGTAACGTTAACTAACTTAAACGGTAGCATCTTGACTTCGCCGCTACTGACAAAAGATCGTAAAATAAAAATAAATGTTGCAACAATGTGGTAGCTAATCCATAACGTGGGCCTAAACTAAGATAATACTTGGTTTTCATAATATTTATATCTACATTAACAAAGAAAATACTTACATTTGTAGCTCGCCTTCTTTCCCGCTGCATTCTGGGTAATCCTTACTCACAAGCGTGCTGTCGGAGAATCTCAGTATTGATGGATATTCAGCCTCAAACGTGCCCCTCAACTTAACGTTCTGAGAATCAGGACAGCACTTTGCTTCGCGGGAATGCGCATTTTTGAGATTGAGGGTTTAGACCAGGGGTCGGCAACCCAAAATGTTCAAAGAGCCATATTGGACCAAAAAAACGAAAAACAAATCTGTCTGGAGCCGCAAAAATGTAAAAGTCTTAAAAAAAGCCGGTCGGCAACCTGTTCCAGCCAAACAGCCTTTTAGACCCGTTTCCTACAATAAAGAAAACACTGGAGCATCAACTGACTTTTAACATTGATAATTAAATAAAACTTTAACGTTAAATGTGTTGCATTTAACATAAAAACGAGAAAACGAAATTACATTTCTGCATCCAGCAAAAAAACATTTTAAACAAAAAAAAAGAAAAGACGTCGAGTTGAAGGTCACTTTTTTAAAAAAAATCTATTTTAGTTGTATTTATGTAGGATGGAAAAAGACGCAGCTTTAATAATCTACCAGCAGCAAACCAAACACGCTGTCCTGTCTGTGCCGTCATCCTTTTACTGGCGCGTGCAGTAAGCTACCCGAAAAATGAAATTACTGTTTCACAAAATATGAACAAAGCTACGCAAAATAATCTGGTCAGCAGTGAAAACAAATGAATCTGCCCACGCAGCGCTGAACATGCTCAGTGCATCAGACACTTTTCTTCTCTATCGTCGGCCTACCTGCTGGAGAAGTGATCAAAGCGCAGCATGACAGGGTCGGAGTGGACAAATAAGCTTTTGCTCGTTTATTATTCACTTTAAATGCCAGAACTGCAGCAACAGCGCAACAGAGACGCTCCGCTGTGAGACGTTCGTGGGACAGTGCGCCAGGAGGAAAGTTCAGCGCTCCGCGGCACGTCCACACTCAGTGACATTCTTTGTTTGTAATTAATTCCGTTTTTAATGTTTAATTCCGTGATTGCTGATTCAATAGGGCTGTATCATGCTATGCTGCACAATAGCGGCACGTGAGCATGAAGTGCAGTTATTAACACTGATTGGCTGCGTAAAGGTTTGTGAGACGCATCGTAGCATGCTGGACAGTTACTCGCCGTTTCACTGCAGTTACCTGCTTGTTGCACCTGACACTCAATGGGCTGCTTTGCAAAACGGTAAAAATATAAATTATGTCTTTATTTTAATAGTTGAGTTGGATTTTATTTCACATGCTGCATTTGCAGTGCTCGGAGAACTCGGGAAAAGTGCGCAACTGTACATGAATCCCTCAGAGGGATCATCATAATCCTCAAATTTAGAATAAGATAAGAAACTTTATTGTCTCTCAAGGGGACATTTGTCTTGGTCTTTTAGAATCAGATTATTAAAGTGAACCAACCAAAATACAATACACTTTAGTAGAATAGTCATTAATTCATTTTCCAATGCAGGGAGCCGCAACAGAGGGACAAAAGAGCCGCATGCGGCTCCGGAGCCGCGGGTTGCCGACCCCTGGTTTAGACAGTAACTGGAATTCACCTTGAATCCCATTGGATGTCTGATCTGTTGTCTTTTTGAACGATCTGTGTGGTGGAGTAAAGCAGAGCTAATGTGCTATTCATCTGTGAGAGTGAACTCAGTTGTCAGCTTTCCCTCAAATCACACGTAAGATCTAAATATTTGAGTAAAGAATAAAAAAAATGTGCATCATTCAGTCAGGATCATCATAATAGTCGTTGCTTTACTCCGTACTGTATCTTACTCTTGGACTCCTTTGTCAGTATTTACACAGCACCTCCTGTGTTCCTAAGGTGTTTGCTCTGTGATCAGCCAGTTTTGCATGATAACCCCCCCCCCCCCCCCACACACACACCTCCACCTTCTCGTCTGCTCAGAATGTACTTCGAGCTTTGACAGCGATCACTGCCGACCCCCATGTCGGCTTCATTTGGTATCAGGAGTGAATTAAAGTGATCTGTACATCACAAGCCCTCCACCACCGCTCTGCCCCCCCTGAGTACACAGCTGGATACGAGCATCCATTTGCACACACGCTGTCTCTGATGCAGGTTGTCGAGTTGCCATGGGCAACCGCATGGCCACAGATGATGTTTGAGGTGGCCTCCACCACTTAGCAATTTAAGAAGAGAACTGAAGATGAGGAGGAAGAGCGGTGTCAGATTGCTTTCTCGGTTTAGTTGGTTCCTCCCAACCTGTCTGGTCAGATTAAACGTGACTGAACGCTCATTTGTATTCAGGAATCAGCAGGGCTCTTCGGTTTGCTTCGTTGAATCATTTGAAGCAGAAAAGATCTCCTGCGTCCTGAGCAGTCGGTTTATTGCTGATGACAAAGATTAAAAGGCAACGATGGAGCATCCAGAAATGTCCCGTTCCCTTTTATGTTTACAGATATATTTGTGATTGTTCAGGTCTTCAGACCAACAGCTTCTGGGAAGCTTTTATTGCATTGATTCAGTCCTTGTCCTATCATTGGGCAGTTTTTTGGTGCCACCCAGCGGTCTTATTTTAAAGATACAACAGTATCAACATGGAGGGGTCTTTTCCATGTCTTTGTTTTAATGGTGTTTTGCTGCCACCTGCAGGATTTTTAGTGAATTGCAGCTCAGTTAAAAAAAATCGAAAACTTGAGCTGAGATTTTACTGACCTGCCCCTCAAAAATCTGCTTTTTCTGTGGTGACCAGTTTGAATAATATTGTGCATCTAGACTTACCAGATGTGCTGCGTTGTTTTTGATTCAGCTAAGTTTTATTTCAAGTGATTTTTTGAGGCCAAGTTGCTGTTAATTTTACAGTCGTCCTCAAAATTATTCATACCCTCCAATTAAAGAAAAGGCTAAATTCACAATAGTAATTCAGATAACAAGAAACTAAAGAAACTAGTTATAAATAATAATTTCCAAAATTATAGTTTAGTGAAATAAATGATTGTTTGTGAATTGTGGTTGGAAATGATAATTATAAGAAAACAAATAAACAAAACTGTCCCAGACACATTAAAGCACCTATCCCATGAAGAGTGGACCAGCATACCTGTCAACAGGTTCATAAGTATTTTTGAACATTATAGAAATGTTGCCTCAAAGTGTTGCTCAACAAATTTTTAGCTTCGAGCCCCATCATGCTTGTTCACTTGTTTTACTTTTAGTTTGTTTTTTATATTTTATTTGAACCACAATACAAAATCGATGTCATGATGTTTATATATTTTATATTTCTTATAACTTTAGTTTATTTCAACTTATTTCACTGACAGCTGATGTTTTTTTATTATTTAATTAGAGGGTATAATTTTGAGGATGACTATAGATTTATTTTCTGTATATCTTTTTTTAAATGACACATATTGAAGGCCCATTAACTGTTTACTTCACTAAACCCGACTGCTGAAAATGACTTGAAACCACCTGGATTGATGATGTGTGTTGATTAACAGAAAGACCGTTTCAGCTGTTTCCAGTTTGTTCTCGAAAGTATTTTTGCAGTTGATACTTTTAAAGGAGTGATGACATATTCGTATAAACTATGTCATTAAGCTGATATTGCTGCATATGTCAACTCTCCAAATACAGTAATGCCACTTTTTACAGCAAGGGATTGATTTGTCACGCGAGACCTCCTTTCTATGATAAAACTACGTTGAACGATGAGCTGGTGTCTGATTCAACCGTTTTTGAACAATGAAACAAAACTGACACAGAGACTTTTATACTCGCTCTTGATATTCACATGGCCTCATCAGTGCACAACAGATCATATTATACACCCAAGAAGTGAAATTTGATGTCATGGCACCTTTAATTAGGACCTTGATACGAACCATGTTTGACACAATCGTCTGCGACAGTGACAAAGTGACTGAGGTTTCTCATCTCTTTTATTCAAAGCTATTATAAAAGCTAGCTTAACAGCTTCCATCATCATGGTCATTTGTATCACACAACATCTTGTTAACCTTTTGTGCGCCAGGACACTATAGTGGACAGTCTGTCCACTAAAGTGTCCGGACACTCTATTGCCGCACTTTGCAGCTGTATTTGGGTCATTAGATTAGTATGGAAATAATTGCTTTTGGACATTTAAAAATAGTTATCGATTCGGGACGTTAAATCAATCACATTGTGATTGATTTAATAATGAATTGGTACACTTCTATTGTTATAGTTCTTGTTGTTATTACAATCTCGTTAAACAGCTGAGGGACTTTTTAAATATGGCAGGGCCGGAAGAAGCGGAGATCACGCAAAGGCCGTGGCTTACCAGTTCTACCAATCACCAAACATCTACGTATTTAAGTTCCTATGGAACCCCGAAAAGACCCTGCCTCGGAGTAGGAGCTAAAAAGGTTATAGGAACTGAGGGCCGAGGTCCTATATGTCCGAATGCGCAAAAAAACAGCCTGGTTCCTGAAAATGATACAGGAACTTCAAAAGGTTCCTACAAGCGCCTCAGGTCTTCATGGACCTGCTTTGTGCACTGGTGCACAGTCATGTTGGAAGAGGAAGGGGCCAGCTCCAAACTGGTCCCACAAAGTTGGGAGCATGGGATTGTCCAGAATGTCTTGGTATGCTGAAGTATTCAGAGTTCCTTTCACTGGAACTAAGGGGCCAAGCCCAGCTCCTGAAAAACACCCCACACCATAATCCCCCCTCCACCAAACTTCACACTTGGCACAATGCAGTCAGACAAGTACCGTTGTCCTGGCAACCGCCAAACCCAGACTCCTCCATCAGATTGGCAGATGGAGAAGCGTGATTGGTCCCTCCAGAGAACGCCTCCACTGCTCTAGAGTCCAGTGGCGGCTGCTTTCCACCACTGCATCCACGCTTTGCATTGCACTTGGTGATGTATGGATGGATGCAGCTGATCGCCATGGAAACCCATTCCATGAAGCTCTCTGTCACTGTTCTTGAGCTGATCTGAAGGCCACATGAAGTTTGGAGGTCTGTAGTGATTGACTCTGCAGGAAGTTGGTGACCTCTTCGCACTGCTCTAGTTCCCACTGACCGTCAGTTTACGTGGCCGACCACTTCGTGTCTGAGTTTCTGTCGTTTGCAAACACTTCCATTTTCTTATAACACAGCTGACAGCTGACTGTGGAATATTTAGGAGTGAGGAAATTTCACCACTGGATCGTTGCACAGGTGGCATCCTATCACAGTTCCACGCTGGAATTCACTGAGCTCCTGAGAGCGACACATTCTTTCACACGTTTGTAGAAACAGTCTGCATGCCGAGCTGCTTCATTTATACACCTGTGGACATGGAAGTGATGGAACACCTGATTCCATCATTTGGATGTGTGAGCAAACACTTTTGGCAATATAGTATTATTCCAGCTTAATGAACAAATATTTCCTGCATGATTTCAAACACTAAAAATAGTACTAGTACATTTAAAAGTATACTTTTCTGGCTTATTTTAAAGAAACCGTGACATTTATCATGTGCATTCCTGAGCTGTCTTTGCCAGCAGCATCCTGAGTAAATATGCATGTGTGTGAGGAGTTTATTTGCTGTGAACAGTCTGACCTCTACAGTGTGTGTTTACATCATATTTAAACCCTCAGATTTAGGTTCATGACTGAAGAGACGACTGATATCCGGGTTATATCAGTTGGTGTAAGAGGGCCACACCGTTGAGTTTTAGATAACAGAGCATGACCCTGGACAGGATGAGAAAGGTGTTCATAAGAGAAAAGATAAACGGTTTGGCTGTCACTGAAAATGAAAGCTATAATTTAGTGAGATGTGAACTTGTGTTCATCTCTAACAGCTGACAGAGTAAATAAGAGTGTGTTGGCTCTGACTTTATATATTGTTTATTTACTTTGCTGCCTCAAGTTCCTATTTATCCACTAATTTCTCTTCTTGCATAACAGGCAGCAATCCACTCCTACTTGCTTACTAACATCCTCATCTTCTCTTCAGCATGCTCGGCATAACTGATTGAAATGCCTTGTGTGGTCTGGAGTGCTGACATCCGTGTTACAAACATGACCGTGTGTAGCTCCCGAGAGATTCAGGCCAAGGTGACATCACCGCTGGATTGCTGGAAGCTTCACACAGATCTGACTGCATAAATGGTTCTGTAATTAGCACTTTAAAATTCATGTCCACTCTAATTTTAAACGGTTAACATCACCTTTAGGTCACACATGTTTTTTTGTTTTATTGACATGCTTTGACTTGTCAGACTGTGAGATTCACTCATTCAGTGTTCGCCCCGCTCGTTGGAGAGCATAACAGAGAAGGGAGGACCACAGTGATAGTTCTTAAATAAATGATTTATTAAAGTTAAGGATGCACGACAACCTGTTTTCAAAACCGATACAGATAACCGATAAATTCCAGCTCCTAAAGACCGATACCGATAACCGATAACACACATACGTACCTATTCATGACATCAAAACTGTTAACAAATTAAAAAAGATTTTTTTCTTTTTAAATGAAGAAATATTTAGTTTTTCCAGTTAAAAACTATCATCAAGCCTCTCAAACATTTTCTAAAAGATATAAAAACTATTCGATATCTGAAATGCACAGCAACTTAAATAAGGTGCATTGCTGACTGATACAAAAATAAAGGCTCCGCCGTGAACTGATGCAAATACATGCGCAGGGATTACAAACGGAAGAAGTACAAGAGAAGATAAAAAAAAAACATAGAAAATGTTACTCTGAGTAGTTAAATTTAAATATTTACTGTATGTTAACACAATCTGAAAAAGTGTATTTGTAAACAATAATAATGACTGACAGATCAGACTTATTTATGTATACTAGTATTTTTAAACAACAATAATTCCAGTCTCATAATGTGAGCGGAGTACTGCCGTGCTGACAAAAATAATATATATGTTAACGGGTACGGGTGGGGAAAATATCAATGCACTGAAATATCGCGATATTTTCATATGCCAATAAAATATAGGTTTTTTTTAAAAAAGCGGTATCGATTTTACTAATGAAATCTTGCGATATCTCATTGTTCTGTGATGAAATCTTGCAGGTTTTCGTGAAAGAAGATCGATACCACGTTTTAAAATATCAATATCATATCGGCATATGAAAATATCACAATATTTCAGTGTATCGATATTTTTTCCCACCCCTATTTCTGGGGCAAGTCGTCATGATATCAGACTTATTGAAATGATGTAATAATTTCCTGTTATCGGCCTGATATATATCGGCTGAAAGCGCCCCTCGCCAGCGCAGCTCCTGAAGTAAATGATGAAACTCACCACAGTCAGATCTCCTGGAATCATCTGGTGAAGCGGACACAGAGCAGAGACGCCCGACGACGACATTCCCTGCTTTATCACATAAAGCCGAGCCGCTCTCTCTCCTGCATCTGTCATGGTGCAGACAGACCGGCGACAGGAAAAAGAAAAAGGCTCGGGCTCCTCCTGAGGCGCGGCGAGCGCGGCTTGGCTGGACATCCCTCACCGCACGTCAGGGTGTCAAGACGCTGGAAATCAAGCGTCTGACTTTTTAGTGACCCAGCGTCCAGCTTTGGGCGTCAGGCGCGATTTTGACGCCCAAATCACGTTTGGTCTGAACAGAGTTAGACAGAGTTAGCATTAGCATTAGCATTAGCTGGCGCTCCATCCAGACTTCTCAGCTCTGCTTTATCTCCACTTCCTAACCCGTATTTAATACATTGGATTGGATTTTTGCCTTTTTAGGGTCGATTTGGGACCATTTTTGTCTTCATTATCCAGTTCTAATAATTCTTCATAACATTAGCTAAAGGCTAGCAGCTACCTGAGTGTCTTCTTCTGCTTGTTTGTTGAACTCTGACAAATAAGTGCCACCAGGTGGGGGGGAGGCTACATTGCAACTCATCCAGTCATAAATAACATTCTAAATTTACGGCCCTGGCCCCCCACACCTGTAAAACGAAAGTGTTTTTTCGCAGGCCCTCGAGGTGGCGCTCCAGGACTGAGCTTGGGCCCCATGGTTAAAGGAGTGATGACATAGCAGTTAAAAACTAGTTTATGTTGTTGGCATTACTTTATATGTAAATACTCCAAAGAAAAAAACAGCATTTTTTACAGTGGAGTATTGTTTTGAAACGCCAGACCTCACTTCCTCAGTAATACAGTTGGGTCCGGTGATGATATGGAGCTTTACCCGGAGACCACGTTGACTTCATTTTAATTGGCTACACCTTATTTGGCTATGACCTTATTTGGAGAATCTAGGTCAAGCTGCGGTCGGAGTTTGCTAAAGGCTAACTGCTAGCAACATGGGCACTTCAGACAGTGTGAGCTCGTTTATCAGACAAGACAGCATTTAGAAAATGAATAAACTTACAGGTAATGACAAGGTTGTGGCCCCCTCCCTCAGTGTTGCTGCAGAAGTTTTCTTTTAAATCCATTTGTTTGAAAATCCAGACCTGACTGCACAGAAGTTACTACTAGCTCCATACACGCAGCTGAATCAGACAGGGAGGGGAGGGGGGAGCGGACGGTGCATAAACCGTTAGGAGAGAGAGAGGGGGGCGCTGTTTACTTGATAGTGTGCTCTTATTGGAGCAATTAAATTACGTAGAATGACAGAACTACGTAGAATGATAGAACTACGTAGAATGATAGAACTACGTAGAATGATAGAACTACGTAGAATGATGGAACTACGTAGAATGATAGAACTACGTAGAATGATGGAACTACGTAGAATGATGGAACTACGTAGAATGATGGAACTACGTAGAATGATAGAACTATGTAGAATGATGGAACTACGTAGAATGATAGAACTACGTAGAATGATAGAACTACGTAGAATGATAGAACTACGTAGAATGAGAGAACTACGTAGAATGATGGAACTACGTAGAATGATGGAACTACGTAGAATGATAGAACTACGTAGAATGATGGAACTACGTAGAATGATAGCCTGCTGTCTGATTCAACTGTTTCTGAACAGAGAGACAAAGCTGACAGACCATAAACAGGAACTTTGATTCTCACTCTGACATTCACATGGCCTCATCAGTGCACAACAGATCATATTATTCACCCAAAACCCCAGAAAAGTGAAATTTGATGTCATGGCACCTTTAAGAATCAAAACTGAATTATGTGTAAAGAGAAAACCAAGACTAAACTAAACTAAACTCAACAAAACCAAACCATACGAAAACCAGGACCAAGACAGGAGCCCAGCAGGCACCTGCCTTCCAGGAGGGAGAGAGAGACGGGGGGGGGGGGGGGGGGGGGCATTTGGATTCCCAATGCTTTTAAAGGGACCACAGTCAGATGAAGCTTCTGAAGGGGACTGCAGACGCCAGTCAAAACATGCCAAGATTAAAAAAACATTTAAATCTTCCAACTTAAAACTTTTCCTGACCGAAGAAACTACCAGGATATAAAAGCAGACAAAATCCACTTTTTTGAGCTACTGGACGACCCTCTCTACTCCTGAGCCACTGCCGCCTCATTAAAACCCCTCTGCTGGGATCTAATCACTGAACTGAAATAACTGTTTCGTATTTATTTTCTCAGAACGAGCCTTCTGTATCTGCCTGGAGCCCACAGTCTGTGGGGACGGTAGTCGTCAGTTAGCAGTGCCTCTCTTTACCACTAGATGTCAGTGTTTCTTACACATTGTACCTTGAATTTAATCTCATTACTAATTGAAACAGTAAATTGAAGTTGGTTCAGTTATTCTCTTTTATAGCGAAGATAATGTGTGTGGGGGGGATTTTTCTTCTGACAGTTTAGACAGAAGTGTTTAACCTTTTCTCCCCTTTGCACTTTTCACTGAGAAACTCATTTCATAGCAGGCATACACTACATTATACGTTTGGATTTTGGTTTGTTTTTAAATTAAACACTATAATTTCTTTACTAAAAGATCAATTGTGAACATTTTGTTTAAGTCCCCCCTTTATGGACTGATTTTGTAAGGTAAAACAAATGTACTGTTTTTTCTGAATCATCTTTTCTTTCTTTTTTGTAAAACCAAAAGTCTTGAGCCCTTTAGTTCATAAAACAAAACTCCAGGGCAGAGCTAATTTATTTCCACTGTCCAGATGGCTTTTGTTTGGTAACAGAATCAAATCTGGACGTGCAGCTGTGTTATAATAGAGAAATATTTGGATTTTTCACAGCTTCATCTAACTTTTCAATGAGAAAGTGAATAGAAGATGCTTTGAAAAACTGGTAAGTTCACGGTCAGAACAAACTTTACAGAAAAGACCAAAAGCTCGAAATGGAACATTGCAGTAATCTGATTACTGTAATTCAGCACCAGCTCATTTCCTCCTTGTTCAGACAGATATTTCATTGCTTTTCAACGTCGCTCGGTTCGAGCATCACAGATGGAACAAAATGCTTGGGGCAAATCTCTGTAAGTTGGGTGTTTATAGATTTCTCTGGGCTGTAGAGCCTTATATATGCGTGCATAAGTGCTATGTTGACCCTGGAGTCTGTGTTAGACGTCACACGCTGATACCAGGCACCAGAACAGCATGTTGTCAAGCATCAGATGAAATGTGAAAAAGATGAAACAGAAAAAAATACATTCTTGTACATGAAGTTTCTTCGCATAAATGAATAAATGAATCCAAAGTAGCAGAATGAATGAAATCCACAGGTGTCAGTCTGGATGGTAATGGCTGCAAGGTGTTACATGGAAATGCTTGTTGCATTTTCATTCAGTAAACTGTTATGATTAGACACTACAATTTTTCACAACAGCTGGTTGTTGTTGTCTTTCAGAGAAAATCTGTAATTATCCAGTCTGGCGTTATCCTCACAAACGTGTGATTCTCTTCCTGCAGAACGCTGCAACACTGTTTAAAGTCAGAGTGGTGGGAGGATCTGCAGCCTACAGCTATCTTTCCCCACAGGACAGCCGGCCACTGTTCCACCCTGCAGTCGATAGGTAGGTCACACATCCACACTCACGGCAACACGAAAATATGCCATCTTTTACACCTACACACAAACACGTCTGGTTAGTAATACAGATTATCACGATCTCACAGGTCTGTTGTTTCTGAAGTCACGTGAAATTTATTGATAAAGCAGGATTATGCAAATAATGTACAAAGCAAAAACAAATTCACGACCTGTAACTTTACAAAGATTTTCTTCTATGTTTGAAGGATAATATGACTTTAGAGATGGTTTTAAGTTTGTTGTGCCAAAAGTAACAAAAGGGATTAAAAGGATATGTGTTTCTGTTGTAGGTGTAACTGTTTGGAATAAGGTTCATTTGAATTTATGTCGTGTTATTCATTGTTGTTTTTAAGCGCATGATTGTTGAATCTTGTTTTGAAAGCTACAGCAGGGAAAAAGTATTGAAAACGTCAACATTTTTCTCAGAAATTATATTTCTAGCAGAGCTATTGCCATGAAATTTTCGCCAGATGTCGGCAACAACCCAAGTAATGCACACACACACAAAGAAATCCAAACATATGTCCATAAATGAAGTTATGTGTAATATATTGAAATGACACAGGGAATAAGTATTGAATACATGAAGAAATGGAGACAAAAAGATCTGGAAATCCAAGAAAGCAGCTGGAGTCTGTCAGTATTTAGAAAGTAATCCTGTCCTCTATCAGAGCAAAGTAATATCAGCTGGTTTAGTCCTGATTGATGCCTTTAAAAAGGTTTCTCATCACCAAGGTGTCAGACAAGAAGCATTGCATGATGGGTAAAAGCAAAGAGCTGTCTAAAGACCTACGCAACCTTATTATTGCAAACACACTGAAGGCATTGGTTCCAGGTGCATTTGTAAACTTCTGAAAGTTCCAGTGAGCACCATTGGGACCATCATCCGGAAGTGGAAAGAACACGGCATGGTCATAAAGCGGCCACGGCCAGGTGCTCCTCACAAGATCTCAGACAGAGGAGTCAGAACAATCATCAGAAAGGTTCTCCAACAGCCCAGGACCACTCGTGGAGAGCTTCAGAAAGACCTGGAACCAGCAGCTACAGTTGTTTCAGAGAAAACAAGAAGGAATGCACTCAACCGCCATGGCCTTCATGCACGCACACCACGCAAGACTCCATTTCTGAAGAAGAAGCAGGTTGATGCTGGTTTGAAGTTTGCAACACAACATCTGGACAAACCCATGGCATTCTGGAAAACATAGTCTGGTCAGATGAGACCAGAACTGAACTCTGCAGATGTCATAAGACACAACATGTTTGGAGGTGAAATGGCACCAAAAACGCCATAGCAATAGTGAAGTTTGGAGGTGGGAGCATCATGGTGGGGGCTGTTTTTCAGCATGTGGTACTGGCAGACTTCATATCATTGAAGGAAGAATGAATGGAGGAAAGTAGAGAAACATTCTGGACCAGAATCTGCTGAAGATGAAAAGAGGCTGGATCTTTCAGCAAGACGACCGTCCCACCACACAGCCAAGAAACGCTCACCTGCTTTAAGAAGATAAAGCTGCTAGAACGGACCAGTCAATCACCCCGCTTGAATCCAATTGAAAATCTTTGGAAAGACCTGAAGATCTGAGTTAACAGAAGATTTGAAGGCAGTTTGTGGAAGAATGGACCAAAATCACACCTGAGCAATGTTTTCCACTGGTTTCTCCATACAGGAGACGTCTGGAGGCTGGAACCACCAACAAAGGCTTTTGTACTAAGTATTAAATTAAATAGCTGGGATAGGCTCCAGCAACCCCCGCGACCCTGAATTGGATAAGCGGTACAGAAAATGACTGACTGACTGACTATTAAATAAATTTCAGTAAGACTATTCAACACTTATTCCCTGTGTCATTTCACTATATTACACATAACTTCATTTATGGAGATAAATAAATATATAAATATATATATATATATATATATACACACACACACAAATACACACATTATATATATCTATATTTACATAATAGACTCTCAGATTCAACCTGAATTGGGTTAAATGCAGAGAACGAATTTCCTAATTGGCTCACTAATTGGGATTAATAAGGAATATCTTTATCTTTTGTTAGGTTGATTCTTTATAAACCCTGAAGGAATGAGACAGACAAGAAAGAGTCAACACCAAGTTAGAGTTTGAACTTGCAAGGGGAGACAGTCTCAGGTTTTTCTGAGCCCTGGAGCTTTTTATTCACACAGGTCATGTTAGACAAAACAACTCCTTGTATGGAAACAGTAGCAGAAGATAGTAGTACTTCTCCATAGCAGTAATTTTCCACTGAGAGCATGTTACACACTTATCATTGATAATATATAATTATTATAGTATTATTAATTCCAATTTTTTATATAAATGTTTAGATTTCTTTGTATGTGTGCATTACTTGGGTTGTTGCCGACATCTGGTGAAAATTTCATGTCAGTAGCTCTACTAATAATATATTTTCTAAGAAAATGTTGACTTCTTCAATACACCCCCTCCCCCCGCTGTATAAATAGGAGATAACAAAGATAGGAACATACAGTGAAAGATCAAATTGGGGGGAAAACAATATTCTATAATTTAAGAAAATACAAACTTATTTTCTAGTTTCTAGCTCGATCACTTTTTCTCTTCCTTCATTTGGTGGATTAAGTTTGGAATATTGTTGTAGGTACAGTAGTATGAGCTTATGCTTCAGCCTTTAGCTTTTCAGTCATTGTGATCGTAAATGTGAAGACTGATGTATCTTCATGTATTACTGTATGATGACTGAATAAATCAAAGAACTACAACTGCTACTAATTCCAGGTGAAAACATACAAATGTGAAGCTGCGTCCACCATGAAAACTGAATAAACCAATGAAAGCAAAACTACAATGACACAAAATCTATATTCATCCACAGCAGACAGGTGTTGGAGCAGCGAGTCTTCAGAAATCAATGGGCATGTAAAAGATTACAGGATACAGGTTGCATCAATATCTGTTAGTGTTGAAATAAGGGCTCTTTGATAAAAGCATCACGGTGTAATCTGTGATGCTGTACTGAGGTGAAAGCAGGATGAGATTAGATAGCTTTCATGTGATGCTTTTGCATCAGCATGTAAACCTGCTCTGTCTGCTGCAGTACAGAGCAAATTCCAAATATTACTTTAAATATTACTTTAAAATGCAAACATCTCCTTAACACACGCTAGACAGCAAAACAGTAACATAAATTGACTTTATATGAAAGCCAGAAGCTGTGAAGTTTGCATGATAAGCACCTGATAAATCCCTTGTTTAGTTTCAGTTTAATTTTTAAAAAATGCCCCCAGTCATGATGCATTTTAAGTTCTGTTGAAGCGGATGAGTTATACATACAAAAAAGATCAGAGACTTACCTGGGTGTCCACATCAGCATTCACTATAGGACATGTCTCCATTCCCTACAGGCTCATACCGTGTTTCTCACACCTCATCCAGCAGGGCTTCACTGGTGGTGCTGCCAGCTTTGTTTTTATTTACAAAGTCCCTTTACACAAAGGAGAGGCATTTCATTTAGGTTGTGGCTCTCCAGCGACTCCATTTAATATTAGCGTGCATGCTGCTGCCTTACATACTAATAATGATAATGATAATAATAATATGCTTCATTTAAAGTGCCTTTCACAAAACCCAAGGTCACTTTAAATGCAAATATCAATAAAGCAAAATAAGATAAAGCATCATAAGTGTGATATACTGTAAGTTTCAGGCTACTTTTCTCACGTGTTCAATACTGCAGCTTGAACAAAGATGTGGTAATCGTTATGGTCAAATGAGCCTTATGGATGAAAATCAGGGGAAAAAACACCTGATCCTTCATTTATGATGTCTCTCATTGTGCTCGAGCTTCACACATCAAATCTTCATCATCCACTGCCCACAAAGGGTTAAAACTGCTGCTGTATGAGGGGTCTGGATTTTACACTTAATTCGTGGAGTAAATGCCAAAATTGGAAAAGACTCCAGCTTTTATGGGGGGCGACCCGGAGCCGCACACCAACGCTCGTGCCTTCTTAAAGGGACACTGTGTAATCGGGAGCAGCTCCCTCGTACTTTTCATGCTGCATTCGCGTGAAACCGGGCAGACCGACAACATCCGCTGCATGTAGAGTTATCACCGGCCTCTATGTGAAGATGTGGTCCGTCAGTTACAGTGACATCAGTCCACATCTGTTCGGTTGTCATGGCGATGTCGTATTGTTTTCCCTGACCCATGTTTTACCGTCTTTCGCTCGGCTTCATTGATTAAAATGACATCTGGTTTGTTACCAACGGCCGTCTGCCCGACTGCACGTGAACGCAGCATCAGTGAGACGCTGGTTTCTCCCCACTGCAGCACGGTGACTTTTCAAAGGCATTACCTCGAACTGAGCTGAAAACTCCGGTGTGTCCAGTGAGTTTCTGTGTTTTCCTGCTGTCACGCTTCTCCAGAACGCAAAAACATGGCGATACGACATGGCAGCCTTCACCGAGCCGCCCCGCTCGATGTGTAAATGAATGATACGAACGGCAAATTTAGAACTTAGAGGAGCACTTCAGTTTGTTGATGGGAGTGATTACTGATTAATGAAAAAACACTTTTGAACCAAATAATCAGTTTTTGTGAATAAAACACAGGAGAACTTACACAATATCCCTTTAAGCTGGATTCATACTCGCGCTGCATCTGCGTCCAGTCATGTCTGCTTAGCTGACGCAGTGTGTGCTTTTACTCCAGTGTGAGGTTACGGTCATGCAGCAGTTTCTTTTCCAGATCTGCAGGCAACGGTGGGGCTTTTACCGGCCAGGAAACTCCTCTTTTAGACCAACAGTCGCGGCCGACGTTCATTCATTCATTCATTCAGCTACAAAACTCAAACATCCAGAGGCACGTAACCACACTGACCAATCACCAGTGAGTTCTTCCATGTCTCTGCGTTTGTGTCGCCCGTCGGGTCTGCAGAGGTGCGTGTCAGGCCTCCGTGGACTTATGCAGAGTTATGCAGTTATGAAGACGGACGACATGAATGTAAATCCAGCTTTAAGTTGGACGAGCAAAGCCCTACAGTTGGAATTTCGAGGAAAAGCTATGAGACGGCTGCATAAAGGTTTTTCTTTCTTTCTTTCTTTCTTTCTTTCTTTCTTTCTTTCTTTCTTTCTTTCTTTCTTTCTTTCTTTCTTTCTTTCTTTCTTTCTTTCTTTCTTTCTTTCTTTCTTTCTTTACCTGCTCTGTTACAGGCACTCTTTAGTGTGGGTATATATATATATATATGTATATATATATATATATATGTATATTTGTGTGTGTGTGTGTAGCGGCCTATATATACAGTCGTCCTCAAAATTATTCATACCCTCCAAATGCTAAATTCACAACAGTAATTCAAATAACACGAAACTAAAGAAACTAATAATAAATAAAAGATTTAAAAAATTACGATTTTGTGCAATTAAAACATTGTTTTATAACTGTGGTTGAAAATGAAAATTAAAAAACAAATAAAACTGTCCCAGGTACATTACAGCACCTTTCCCGTGAACAGTGGACCAGCATACCTGTCACCAGGTGTAGATGTCTTTTTAAACGTTACAGAAACACCTGATTGCAGTGTTGCTCAACAACATTTTAGCTTCAGAGCCCCATCATGCTTGTTTACTTGTTTTAATTTGTGTTTTTTTGTTCTTATTATTTCTTTTGAAGCACAATTTAGAGTCAATGTCATGATTTTCATAGAACTTTTTATTATTTATCATTAGTTTTGTCAATTTCAACTTATTTCACTGACAGCTGATTTTGATCCTTCTTTAATTGGGGGGTATAAATAATTTTGAGGACGACTGTGTACATATATAATTTCCGCATCCCCAAACGGCACCGGTTACATATTGGTTAATTAAATCGGGGCAGATATTGGCTGATATCGACATTCAGTTTTAAAACCAGTATTGGCCGATGGTGATGTCTGGCCGGTAATATTGTGCATCTCTAACAACCCCCCCAACTACTCAGTCCTGATCAGAGCCCCCAGGCACCCATTACAAATCCCATTTCAACCCTCCAATGGGAATATGTGTGTAACGCACTTAGTTTCTATCAAATGTGTTACACATGGAATAAAAGCTGCAGATTAATAAATAAATAAAAACTCAGTTCAAAAAGGTAAAGAGTGAAGCCGAGAACTGAGCATTTCATCGCTTTATGCCGAACAGCGGCCACATCCTCCAGCAGATCTGGCCTTTATCTGTCTTCCTTTGTATCTTCTACAGATTTTCTACCAAGCTTATCCTTTAAAACGCTGATGTTCTTTGATTTCTTGGTCAGATAATACCTTATTTAAGTCAGGGTCCGTGACTGTGAGGCAGTATCACGTCGCAGCACGCCACGGTGTCGGTATGAGGCCAGTCTGAAATATTTTAGCGATTTGTGGCTCTTTTATTAGCCGTTTTATCAGATACATGTGGAAATGCCTGAAGTTAAAGCGAAGGTTGTACAGCAAGTGAAGTATGGAGAGAAAAGCATTTCTTTCATTTAAACTTCCTCAGGAATGTGGCAAATAAAATGAAGGAGCCTGAAGCGCTGATGAGGATGCAGCAGGGATGCTGGCAGAGCCGTGTTGAGCTTTGCTCTGAAACAAGGCTGCAGGAGTGTGTTCCAGATTCCAGCACCTTTTTTCTTGGCATCCAAATTTTACTGGCAGAAACTGCAGACGGAACAGCAGTAGTGGAGGATTGTTGTGTTAACTGATGTAATCCTGGGCATGTTACTCAGGAGGAGCAGGTGTGCGGCCGAGATATTCAACTGTAAGCTGGCAGTTTTCGCCCATGTTGTCTATTCAGAGAGTTTATTTCCATCACTGGCCGGAGCTGCCTGTAAAATCAGCTCTGTTTGTGCAAACACAGCATCAGTGCTTTTTTGTCCATCTTTGAAGTTTTCAGCCACGTCTGTTTCTGTGCTGCACTCCCAACTATTTTCAGTTAATTCATCATTTATGCTGTAAAGCAGAAATTAATCAGATTAGATTTTTAGATTTAAGGAGTATATCAGATATACTGTTTTTCCTGGACCATAAGTTGCAATTGAGTTTAAAGGAATAGTTCACCCACAGGATGATGTAACTTTATTTTCCACTTCCCTCATGGTGAGGAAGACTCTGGAGCACTTTTTTAATATCTCAAATGCAGCCGGTGATCAAGAAGGCTTCTTGTACCCCCAACTTTCATATAATGGAGTTCGCCGGGGTCCAAGCCAAAAAGGTCCATAAAAGTCCACAAAAACTTGTCAATATTCCTCCATACTGCTCGTCCCATGTAATCCAAGGGTCCTGAGTGGGTAGCGTCCAGAATTTACTGGAAACCACATCATTTAGGATATTTTTAGAGCCTAATCAGTAGGACATTGCATCTCTAGCAAGCACATTTATGAAACTACAGATGCCGCGGTGGACGAGATCGCGCGTTCTCTTTTTTTCGTTCTTTCTTTGTTTTAAATCAATATCAACCCCTCTTGGACCCTTTTGTGTTTGTCCCGGTTTGTCTGCATATTGACAAGTTTTTGTGGACTTTTATGGACCTTTTTGGCTCGGACCCCGGCAAACTCCATTATATGAAAGCTGGGGGGGGACGAGAAGCCTTCCTGATCGCCGGCTGCATTTGAGATATTAAAAAAGTGCTCCCGAGTCTTGCTCACCATGGAGAAAAAAGGAAAAAAAAAAAAGGAAAAATCATCGTGTTCATCTTCTACTCACCCTCATGCTGAGCAAGACTCTGGAGCACTTCCTTAATATCTCAAATGCAGCCGGAGATCCGGGGGGCTTTTATCAGCCGACTTTCATATAATGGAGTTCACCAGTGACTAAACCAAAAAAGGTCCATAAAAGTCAATATTCCTCCATACTGCTCGTCCAATGTAATCCAAGCGTCCTGAGTGGGTAGCGTCCACAATTTACTCGAAGTGACATCATTTAGCAGATTTTTATATTACGCCGATGCAAGTCTACGACAATACAGAAGCTGTGGCAGACAAGATTGCACGTTCTTCCTTTTAAATCAACATCGAACCCCTCTTATGTTTGTCCGCAGCTCGTTCACTCTTAGCACAATGTAAACAGCAAAGTTCTTCTTCTACGCTTGCATTATCGGCAGAGTAGGCGCTGAACGCCACGGCTTCCGTAGTGTCGTGAACTCGCATCGGCGCGCATCGCGGAAGTAAGATGTTTTACTGTTTAGGCTCTAAAAATATAGTAAATGATGTTGTTTCGAGTAAATTCTGGACGCTACCCACTCAGGACACTTGGATTACATTGGACGAGCAGAATGGAGGATCATTTATGTTTTTGTGGACTTTTATGGACCTTTTCGTTTCGATTATGAAACCCCGACCCCCCCGGATCTCCGGCTGCTTTTGAGATATTAAAAATGAAGGCACATCATTCTGTGGGTGTACTATTCCTTTAAGTAACTGTGCTGTTCTTGTCCTCCTTGTGTTGTAGAGCTTTGAAGTTCTGTGGTCCAGGAGGACCGCCCCATGTGAAGCTGATTATCGAGTGGGAACTCAGCTCTAAAGAATGGTAAGCACTGTGTACTCGTCTGTTTTCCATCACATATGAAACCAGAGAAGCATAATCACACAGTTACATTATTCCACTGCTGTGGAAATTATCCTGGATGTCACTTTTGCTAAACTGTCCGAATACACCCTGATTCATTCTGCTGGATGACACGAACACGCATTCCCACTGGTCCGACTAGTGTGAGTAAAGCTTATTTTGCCACTGATTGGACACACATTCTGCTTGTTTCAGCCTGTTTGGCAGCTTCCAGGAGGAAGTGGTGAAGGATGCGGAGAGTGTGAGGAACCAGCAGCAACAACACCTTCAGCAGCACAGCTGCACCTTGGACGAGTGCTTCCAGCTTTACACCAAAGAAGAACAGGTGAGATAGAAGACAAAAGGACGACAATATAAGCTGCTCTCGTCATCCTTTAGTGATGTATGCAAGGACTGAAAAAAAAAATGGACGTAGTATCCTGTCACGTCTAAATAGGGTTTCCCTTTTTAATTAAACCCAAAAAAAAAAAAGGGAAAAAAAAGGCCCAGGGGGGGAAAAAGAAACCAAAAAACAAAAACAAAAGAGAAGAGGAAAGAAAAAAAAGAAGAAAAAAGAAGGGAGGCAAGGGGGACCCGGAAAATGAAGCAAGTTTTTAATTAATTTTTTTTTTAGTAAATAAAAAAAACCCACCCCCCCTAAAAAAAAAACCAACAAGAAAAAAAAATATGTTAAATTTAGGTCCTTCGGGGAGTGAATTTTTTAATAACTCATCTGTGTAGATGTTATTTAATCTTGAAATTACACATAATTAGGGGTGTATCCTTTTGATTGACAGGCGGCAGACCGGATGTCAGCCTGCCGACCAGTGGCTATCTGTTAGCTCCTTATTTGATTTCAGTAAGGTCTCAGTCTGCAGCAAAGTAGCAAAATGGTGGTTTTTAGTCAGTGAATAGCAAGTCCATACATGTCTCACCTTTATTCCGCCACTTGGGAGGCTAATGTTCGTTAGCTTCTGTTAGTTTTGAGTTAGCTCAGTTTGCATTTAGCCCAGAGTACTTTGGCTGTCAATCATTTGCCCATTTTAGTATTTTCCAGGAGTGACAACACACGTGACATGGCAAGATGGCAACGGTGGGACACGCCCAACTGGCTTCACTTTCCAATATTCAGACATAACCGGATACCACGTCCATCCGTCCGTCTCTATTAACGGTCTTTGGTTTAGACTTGCTGTTAACCAGCTAAAAACCACCATTGTGCGACTCTGCTACAGGCTGAAGCCTTCCTGGGAGCAAGCAGGGAGCTAACTATTAGCCTCCATGGCTAAAGCCTGCACCCGGTCTGCCGCCTGTCAATCAAACGTACACGCCCCTAATTATGTGTAATTTCAAGTTATAAAAAGTTCAGCTCCCTCACAGTTGACATGAAGGTAAACTTGACCTATTAAACCTAAAATTATTTTTGAACCAGGCTGTAAACATGTTTATTTCTGCTGTTAAGTTGGTCTGTTTAACATTGGAGTCTATGGGGATTTGCTCTGTTTTGGAGCCCCTAGTGGACGAAGAAAGAACTACAGTTATTTAACTTCCGGGCTTCACTTTTCCAACGGAGTTTGCCCCTTCATTGTATGCTATAAATTTTTGTATTGTATGGTAGAAAATGAAATATGATAACACATTACCATAGGTTTCTGGCGTGATAACGGAATGCATTTCCATGGCGACCAGCTGCATCTACACATACATTGCACCAAGTGTGATGCAAAGCGTGGATGCAGTGGTGGAAAGCAGCCGCCACTGGACTTTAGAGCAGTGGAAGCGTTCTCTGGAAGGACCAATCACGCTTCTTCATCTGGCAATCTGATGGAGGAGTCTGGGTTTGGCTGATGCCAGGACAACGGAACTTTACACTTGTCATTGTGCCAAGTGTAAAGTTTGGTGGAGGGGGGATTATGGTGTGGGAGTGTTTTCAAGAGCTGGGCTTGGCCCCTTAGTTCCAGTGAAAGGAACTCTGAATGCTTCAGCATAACAAGACATTCTGGGCAATTCCATGCTCCCAACTTTGTGGGACCAGTTTGGAGCTGGCCCCTTCCTCTTCCAACATGACTGTGCACCAGTGCACAAAGCAGGTCCATGAAGACCTGGATGCACAGTCTGGTATGGAGGAACTGGACTGGCCTGCACAGAGTCCTGACCTCATCCCCATAGAACATCTTTGGGATGAATCAGAGCGGAGACTGAGAGCCAGACCTTCTGGTCCAACATCAGTGTGACCTCATAAATGTGCTTCTGGAAGATGGTCAAAGATTCCCAGAAACACTCCTAAACCTTGTGGACAGCCTTCCCAGAAGATGAAGCTGTTCTAGCTGCAAAGGTGGACCAACGTCATCCTGAACCCTATAGATCAGGAATGATTAGGTGATCCAATACTTTTGGCAATATAGCGTACCTTTCTTGATATTACTTCTTAAAATCGGCTAAATCTGTCATTTGTCTGTCAGAGAGCAATATGGCAGAATAATTGCAGTAAAAAAAAAGTGAAACAGTGCCACCCCTTCTCCTCCTCCTCTCCTAAACAATGATTTTTTTATACTCTAATCCGAACTAAGCATGTGCCAAGCATGACTCTGTGAAGCTGAAACGTGGCTGGAGGATGTTTGTTCAGTCTGGGCTCAAACTCTGTTGTCTTGGATGATTTGTTTGGTTAACAGAGCAGAACAAAGCTCCAAAACCAGCTTTCTTCCTGCTGCCATCGCACAGCTCAGCTAGCTGGAGCTTGTGCAGCTGGTCCTTTTCTCTTTTATCTATCCTTATGTGTGGGTCATGAACAGTAAAAATCTTTGGTAATAATGGACTAGAAAAAAAAACCTGGTGAGGCAAAAATAACTAGATGGTTTTGTGTCAGAGGTCAAACATGAAGGTAAAAAATGTGGATAAAATGAAAAGAAGAGGTGGAAAGAAGAGGAGTAGGGAGGTAGGGGGGATTCTGAAAAGACAAGATGATGGAAAAACTTAACTAACAGAGTGAAGACTTTAAAAGAATATTAAACATTTATCATTTTTTTCTTTATTAAATAAAAAAACAGAATTGAGCGCAGTTTAGTGCATAACAATAACGAGCAGCTTACAGGATAAAAAATTTCATTAAAATTTCTCCACATCCTGTAATTTCATGAGAGTAAATGAACAGAGGGCATGTTTCATATATATATTTAATTAAAAAGTCTTAATAAAGAGGAAGATTCTTTGAATGTGACCCAAATTCAGATTCGTAGATGGAAAGAAAGGTGGAAAGGTATTAAAAAAAAAAAAAAAACAGAAAAACTTTGGAACCAGACATACTGCTGTTATAAGGAAGCCAAAATTCATGACCCCCAAAAAGTGAAGTGACACTGAGCAAATAAAAGATGATCTGAAAGTAAGAAAAATACACCTGCTGAAAAAGTCTTGGTTATTTAAAAAAAAAAAAAAAAAGTATTAGGGATGTTGAATATTGACTCTTTTACCGATATCCGATATTGCCCAACTCTTAAATTCTGATATCCGCTATTTACCGATATATGCAGACAACTGTGAGTTTTTTTTTTTTAGAAAAACAATTATATTCTGCTCTGAGAGCAAAGATCTCAAAATCTCCTTAAACAGCCAGAGTTCATGTTGGACATCTGGCTGCCAGATATCAGATACCAGCAGGTATTAGATACTACCATATATCAGATATTTGCAGGTATTAGATGCTACCATATATCAGATACTAGCAGGTATTAGATACTACCATATATCAGATACTAGCAGGTATCAGATACTACCATATATCAGATACTAGCAGGTATTAGATACTACCATATATCAGATACTAGCAGGTACTAGATTCTACCATATATTAGATATTAGCAGGTATTAGATTCTACCATATACTAGATATTAGCAGGTATTAGATGCTACCATATATTAGATATTAGCAGGTATTAGATACTACCATATATCAGATACTAGCAGGTTTTAGATACTACCATATATCAGATACTAGCAGGTATTAGATTCTACCATATATTAGATATTAGCAGGTATTAGATACTACCATATATCAGATACTAGCAGGTAGTAGATACTACCATATATCAGATACTAGCAGGTATTAGATTCTACCATATATTAGATATTAGCAGGTATTAGATACTACCATATATCAGATACTAGCAGGTATTAGATACTACCATATATTAGATATTAGCAGGTATTAGATACTACCATATATCAGATACTAGCAGGTATTAGATACTACCATATATCAGATACTAGCAGGTATTAGATACTACCATATATCAGATACTAGCAGGTATTAGATGCTACCATATATTAGATATTAGCAGGTATTAGATACTACCATATATCAGATACTAGCAGGTAGTAGATACTACCATGTATTAGATATTAGCAGGTATTAGATTCTACCATATACTAGATATTAGCAGGTATTAGATACTACCATATATCAGATACTAGCAGGTATTAGATGCTACCATATATTAGATATTAGCAGGTAGTAGATACTACCATATATCAGATACTAGCAGGTATTAGATACTACCATATATCAGATACTAGCAGGTATTAGATACTACCATATATCAGATATTAGCAGGTATTAGATACTACCATATATCAGATACTAGCAGGTATTAGATGCTACCATATATTAGATATTAGCAGGTATTAGATACTACCATATATCAGATACTAGCAGGTATTAGATGCTACCATATATTAGATATTAGCAGGTATTAGATACTACCATATATCAGATACTAGCAGGTATTAGATACTACCATATATCAGATATTAGCAGGTATTAGATACTACCATATATCAGATACTAGCAGGTAGTAGATACTACCATATATCAGATACTAGCAGGTAGTAGATACTACCATATATGAAGTTCTTCCAGGATAACAGCTGGACCTCGCCAATGGATCTCACAAGATGTCGCTCTGCTACAAAATTTCATGGGATTTTTACGAACGGAATTGTTCGTTGGTAAAAAAAAAAAAAATACTGGTAGAAAAAAACAATACCAATATTTTCCGATATCACCTTTTAATGCCAATATTGGCCGATAATATCGGACATCCCTAATGTCATCCTCAAACGTATTCATATACCCCCCAATTAAAGAAAAGCTTTGTTTGCAGAGCAGCAACTTTCACATAAAATCCATTAATGCTGCCCTTTTTCTGGGGGTTGAGTGCAGGTGTTGTATTTAATTATGCTTCAGATTTAATTGATGGCTAATCTGAATTAATTGCTCTGTTCTATGAATATCTACAGTTTTTCTTTCTTTTACTGACATCGCTGTATACTTCCACTTTCAATGGAGGAGGGAAGCACAAACAGTAACATAGTTTACTTTCTGGATTTATTTGTGTTTAAAAGTACTGTAAAATGAAGTTTTTAAAGTGCCTTTAATTACACAGGCCTCATATTTGCTCTGTATCTAAGCTTTATAAGAGCATATTTTTAATGCATTTATGTGCACACAAAACTGGTGCTGTAATGATGGAGTTGAAATAAAATCTGTTATAAAACCCAAAAAAAAAAAAAAAAAAAAAAAAAAGAAAAGGCTTAATTCACAACAGTGAACAGGAAACTAAAGAAAATAATAAATAAAATTGGAAAAATTATAATTAAGTGAAATAAGATATTACTTTTGAATTGTGGTTGAAGAAAATAATAATAATAATAATTTTAAAATGCCCCAGACACATTAGAGCACCTTTCTTATGAACAGTGGACCGAAACACCTGTCAACAGGTGTAGAAGTCTTTTTGCACATCAGAGAAAACACCTGATTGCAGTGATTGTCTCCAAGTGTTGCTCAATAGAATTTTAGCTTTGAAGCCCCATGATGCTTGTTTTCATGTTTCATTTTTTGTGTGTTGGTTTTTGTTATTTCTTTTAAACCACAATTCAAAATCAATGTCATGATTTTCATAGAATTTTCATTTCTTACTTACTGAGGACGACTGTGTGTGTGTGTATATATATATATATATATATATATATATATATATATATATACACACTGTATTTACACACATATATTTCCCCTCAGTTAACTAATGATAATCCAGGGAGCCAGGCGAAAGTTATACCACCAGCGCTCCTCCTGTGACCTTTTGCTGCTGGTCATCCCTGTTAACCTTTCCCACCTGTTAGCTGGAAACAAAGGCCACTAAAACTTTTTTAAAAAGTCTGAAACTTGGAGAAAGAGAAGAGAATCCTTAAATCCACATCCATTATTTGCAGCGAGTATTCAAAAATGAATCAAAATGCAAAAAAGTCATCACTGGGAGATAGGTGAGTGGGAGAAAAATGATTCGGCTCTGTTCATCTGGGGACACATTTTATAGTTTTATAATTTCATAATTTACATGAACAAGAAATAATAGTTGAGATTAACCTGGGGAATTATCCTCTAAAGACTGAAGTGTAGCTTCTCATTACTCAGCATTCATTCCCCAAACAAAATCCCTCAACTCTGTTAATTATGAACCCCCAGCTGTGACTAAAGATGTGGATTTAAAGCACATTTTCTCCGGCCCCCTCTCTAAGCCAGGCTATTTGCGTCATCTTTATTCTTACTTAAATTAATAAGGTCTTGAAGCACAATGAGGAAAGAGTACACAGAGTAGTAGTTTTATACTCAAATCATAGTAAAATTAGCAAAGATTTACAAATAAAATGATGAAGTTTTCATTTTTAACATGCAAATTTAGTTTGTAACGGAGTATTTCTTTTAATGCAGTGATACTTATGTTCAGATCTGCTTTTATGTGCCTTTACGACAAGTTTCCTGGGGATTGCTGTGTCGCAGGTTGTTGCCGTTTCCCCGCTTACGCTCACCTGGCCGCAGCTAAAGACTCATTATCAGACTAGAAAAGATGAAAGCACGAAGACTCTTTCAAGGACGTCACGAGGAATAAAAAGCTTGACTTTACTGCCGAGTTTCTGATGATAAAAGATGACTGGACTGAGCTGTCTGTGAAATTTGAAGTTTTTGTCTCTGAATGTCAAACTCCAGCCCGATTGACCTTTTTTATCATTCAGCTTCATCATTTCCCGAGAAGCTTTATGTGTCATCATTCAGTAAATGCTGGTCGAGTCCGACTCTTCCGGTGGTTGTAGCAGTCAGTGCTCGGCCAACTGCCTCTCATACGGTGGTGATTCTGATCCATCTTCCAGTAGACAGTCAGAGGAATGTTAGAGGCTTTCTGAGCCAATTCTTCAGTTCTCCGTGAGAAACGAACAAAAGATCATTCCTGTGCTGATGATGATTCCTTAAATAATACTTTTTTTTTCTCTGCTGTATGTGTCTGGCGATCTAATCTGGACATATAAGGATACACGTGTGGACCAACATCTGTAAATGAATATTGAAAGACCCGGTCTGAATCATTTTTCTTATTATTGGCATATTTTTTGTTAATGTAAAAGAGGGAAAAGGGTAAGATTTCACAATGTAAAAATCAATACTAGCCTTCAGTTGGACACAACAAAAACTACTGCCATATTTTTTTCCTGAAATATGTTTAAATTTAAATCATGTTTTCATACATGATGTAACACAAAGTGCTTTACATAATAAAAACTGAAAAATTCATATTAAAAATAAAACAAGTAATATATTGTAGCACAACGATTTAAAACGAAAACGCATCTTATTTTCCTATGCAAAATCATGCATTCATGCACATACTGTACACAGAGCACATGTACACTTCCCTCCCTCCACTAGTCCATAATTTAGTCATAAACTATGAAAGAGTTCAAGTTTTTAATTCTAACTGAATAAATTGTCTTTATTTCATTATTTTATACACTGTCTTGGTGTTTAATTTGTGTGAAATGATAAAAAACACAATTGTCAATTATTAAAAAGTGTAAAAACATCAAAAATTTAAACTAAAACAGAATTTTAGAGGAAAAAAAGAGAAAATCGTATTTCATAGGACTCTAGAAATGTCATTAAACTTGCAGTGGAGGGGATCAGTCTCAGTCAATAAAGAGCAATAAAAAGCAGAAGGATGGAGTCGTAAAGACAAATAGAAGAAGACTGTCATACTGTCAGTCAGCGCACGAACAGGTTCAACAAACCTCAGAAGTAAACCTGTCCTGTAACCTCATCACAAACACCAATGATGTCTGCAGAGCTTCAACGGACAGCTGATCGGTGTCGGACGCCACTGCTGGAGTGTAATTAAAACTGATCATGAAACGGTTTGAAGAAAAGAAAAAAAAAATGATTGTGAGAAAAGTGTTAGGGGTTAAAAGGGGGAAAAATACAGGAGAGGGAAAACAGCATATTAAAAGTATTTTACAAGTCAACATTTTTTCTCAGAAAACATATTTCTAGTAGAGCTGTTGACATGAAATTTTCACCAGATGTCTGCAACAACCCAAGTGGTGCACACATACAAAGAAATCCGAACATTTATGTCCATAAATTAAGGTAGGTGTAATATAGTGAAATGACACAGGGAATAAGTATTGTTGACGTGTTCAATACTTTTCCCCGCTGTAATAATCGGAGGGGAAAATGCTCTGTCCTGTTTCCTGCCTCATTAAAATCGCGTACATCCACAGCAGAGCGGATCCTTCAGGCAGGAATTCAGTCGATGAAAAGAAGGATCGATGCAGTCGATTTTAAAAATAACACACTATGCACAGTCTTTGGATCGTGTTTTTCTCGGGAAACCTCATCATTTTGTCCTGAGTCTGCTGCATTTGAGATATTTAAAGTACTCCAGAGTTTTGCTCACCGTGAGGGTAAGTGGAAAATAAAGTTACATCATTCTGTTGGTGTACTATTCCTTTAAATGTACACACAGAAACATGGAAACACTCTGGACTCTACTTTTAAGGCAGGGTTGGAGTCAGTTGCTAAGAAAGGTTGTTGTCAGCTGATGGTTTCATGGTCATTTTGACCTCCTTACAATTCTTAATGAGTCAAAGCTTAAAGGGGAAGTTCGTTTTTTTTCAATCTGGACCTATTTTCTAACATGAGATACGTTCATTTACTCACCCAGACTGTTCAATTCAATTCAATTCAACTTTATTTGTATAGCGTCCATTCATGACAGCGTCACCTCAGGGCGCTTAAACAGACAGAAAAATTCAGGTCAGATTCATAACAGCCTAGTTAAGGAAACCAACAGATTGGATCGAATCTGGACTTGACCCGGTCCAATCCCCCATCCTGAGCAAGCACGGAGGGGTGGCGACAGTGGGAAGGAAAACACCCTTTTAACAGGGAGGAAAAACCTCCGGCAGAACCCGGCTCAGGTAGGGCGGCCATCTGCCTCGACCGGCTGGGGGGGAGAAGACAGAAAGGGAGACCAACAAACACTGCAACGTTATCCAGCCAGATCTGCTGAGAGAGGAGAACACAGTTAATGATGCAAGCACTGACCGTTTTGGTGTAACTTGAATTTCTTCAGGAGATATTTAGATCCACTCCAGATCAGCGTATGTCCAATATAATGGAAGTGCGGGCAACCGCGTGCAGCCTCTAAATAAGGCATTATCTGCCACAAACTCCTTCATTTTACCAATGTTTTGTTACCAAACATTAGTCGGACCCCCCTGTGAACTCAAAGCGGCTTTTTTGTGGTGATCCGTCCTTATTTACAGACATTTACTTGTTTTGGTGTCGCATAATAGTGACGTCATCAAAGCCGCCGCAATAACAAAGTCTATAAATAAGGACGAATCACACAAAAAAAGCCGCTTCGAGTTCAATTCCCGACTAATGTTTGTTAACAAAACATTGGTGAAATGAAGGAGTTTGTGGCAGATAATGCCTTATTTAGAGGCTGCACTCGGTTGCCCGCACTTTCATTATATTGGACATACGCTGATCTGGAGTGGATCTAAATATCTATATATATGTATATGTATATATATCAGGATTTTTTTCTTTGAAGGGCAGCGGGTGGCAATGTTTTTAAACTGTAAATTGATATATTCACTGTGATGCCGGTTTTGTGTGACACATGTAAATGCGCACAAGGATACACACCCTCCCCTGCTGTAATACATGAAGGACACTGGACATGATTCCCATGTTTTTGCTGGAATTAGTCAGCAGCGCCGCATCTGTAACTGCAGTTACACGCAGCTCTGTGGAGACTCCGCTCCGGCCGCTGATGTGACAGTGACTGACTGTATTTCTGCTTCAGTCCGTTATCCCTGAGATTCAGACATGAATCTAACCACTCTTACCAACTCTAACCAATCTCGCACCCTTTATTATGCATGTTGACACTGTGACACTGCTTTCCATTGCGCTGACTAGGTTGTACCTCTTCTCTACTTCCCATTGCGATGACTAGGTTGTACCTCTTCTCTACTTCCCATTGCGATGACTAGGTTGTACCCTCTTCTCTACTTCCCATTGCTATGACTAGGTTGTACCTCTTCTCTACTTCCCATTGCGATGACAAGGTTGTGCCTCTTCTCTACTTCCCATTGCGCTGACTAGGTTGTACCTCTTCTCTGCGTAGTTCTGCGTGTGTTTGTATGATCTGAGGATATTTAAGCCACCTGCAGGTCCTCCTGTAGGGGATTGCTTGTTTTGTTTTCCAACAGAGACCTTGGTTGTTTAGGGATCGCTGTACAGATGTACCAGTGAACTGTGGAAGTGGATTCATGTTTTCTCTCCTCTCTCTCTTCCCCTTCCTTACTCCTTTCTCTCTGTTTCACTTTCTATCATTACCTCTGTTAACTTTCATTTCTCCCTTGTCAGGCCCAGCAGTATGAAATGGAATGGTGTAATAGACAAATGTTTAAATAAAGAAATAAAATGAATAAACATGATATCAAGTGGAGCCTTATGTTCATAAAGCTCCGCTTGATAAAGCAAAACTGTTCAACAGAATAAAGCAATCAGATTTCCATTCTGCTTGCTTCGATGCTGGACAGGACAAGTAAAAAAAAAAAAGAAAAAAAAAAAAAAAAAAAGACATGAATCTAACATGTTTCAGTCCAGCTGAGTTACATTCAAACGTGGAGGCAGATTACGATATTTCCCGTTTCAGGAGATTCTGATAACAGATTATTAAGTTGGTTTGTGAGGTTGTGGAGTCCGTCTGCTGTATAAATCTGAATGCCGGGGGAGAGGTTTTTTTGGAATTGTCGGAATGGTGTGATGTCTTTTATTTCCTTTAAATACCATCATTCTGACCGTAGAATGAAAAAAATGCCGGAATGATGGGCCGTTCGGCAGAAATTTAAGTGTCGCCATTTCATCAATTAGAGGGGGGACCCATGTCGGAGTGGAGGAATGTCAGAATGGCGAGTGCCTCAGGTCTTTTGCAGTCAGTCCAGGGTTTTTGACCACTTGATTTAGAAATATAGTCTCATGAGAATTCAATTCAAAGGTTGAATAATTTTGAGACTACAAGGGTCATTAACAGTTTTTTACTGTTTTAGCTTCCTGTTAAAGCTAAAACACCCACCCAAAGGACACCCACAGTGTCCTTGGGTGTTTTTTGAAAAGGTGCTTTCAAATAAAATTTATCATTATTATTATTATTATTATTATTATTATTATTATTGTTGTCATTAAAAGTGAGATTTTGTTCTGAATCAGAAGAAACCACTGGTAATATTAGCTGTGTTGAGCCATTTAAAATATTCTTGTTTGATTTGTTTGCTGCAAGCATTTGCTAATGTCTACATTTTGTGAATAAACCTCATTTACCGTGAGGTGATTGCACCTTTATCTCTCTCTATATCTGTTTTCAGGCACCAGCATGTTTTTGCCACATATTCCATTAAATCAGGCATGAAATGATTGTGTTAAATAAATACAGAGAAACTTCCCCATGGATGGAAATCTTTAATAACCTCTTATCTCTCTGCAGATGCTTTCTTGTTCCATTTCCTGGCTTAGCTGGTAACAGTAATGATTGCTCCACAATCATGCTTGTAATCCACTTTTACTTGTAGAACGTTTAAAAAATAGTCGACGGAAGTTTTGTATACTGCGAAGGTAACATAAAAGAAACAGGATTCATAATAAAATTGCATTACAACACAATAAATCAAAAGTAACAATAGAAGCCAACATCTCAAGCTGAGTAAAAAGTGAAGGAAAAATGTGTTTTAAGAAGAGACTTGAAAACAAGAAGTGAGTCAGCCTGCCTAAAAATAATAATAATGGATCAGATTTATGCCGCGCTTTTCAAGGCACTTGAAGCGCTAACGGTAGTTTGATTATTCATTCACTCCTCATTCATTCTTGGTGATCGTAAGCTACGCAACGGCAGATCATTCACCCCTAAGCTTCCTCGTGAGTGAGGTGATGTACTGTATGGCTGGAGCAGGTCAGTCGTTGACTGTGTCCCCATTTGCACAAGTCAAACATTCCAACAACGGAAAAATAATAATAATAATAATAATGGATTAGATTTATATCGCACTTTTTTCCCATCCAGGAACTCAAAGCGCTCACAGTAAGTCCATTATTCATTCACTCCTCATTCATACTTGGTGATGGTAAGTTATGTATGTAGCCACAGCTGCCCTGGGACAGACTGACGGAAGCGTGGCAGCCATTTTGCGCCTACGGCCCCTCCGACCACCACCGGAACATTCACACACATTCATACAAGGCAAGGGGGGTTAAGTGTCTTGCCCAAGGACACAACGACATAACTGCCGATCCTCCGATTATTGGCCGACCTGCTCTACCACCTGAGTAACTGTCGACACTGATGTTACGAATTTCATATCGTTACATCCCTAAACCCAATTATTACAAAACAAGGCCTGGCTATCCCAACTCCAAAGTAAAACACAGACAACCTGGCAACTAAAACCTTTAACCAACAAAAACACCTGGAAAGCAAAGACTAAAGAAACCCAAACTAACAAACCAAAGTCACCAAAAATCAAAAAGAAAAAACACAAAAGAAACAACTGTTCCCAGGACAAACAGTTGCCAACTACTGAAGATCTGTAGGCCCTTTTATGGCTGCCGTTGGAGCTCCAGCTGAGACCCAACAGTCGTTAGTCAGGAGGTGGTGGAAAATAAATCTAAACAAATATCAGGTTTTCTATTTGATTTCATTTTTATCTCATTCTCAGTTAAACTTAGCAGGATAAATACGGATACAGACGCTTTCATCCGTATCCACCCCACCTTGTTTTTGTTTTGCCCCTCCCTGGATTTTGCATCTTGGCTTTCAAGCTTCTCGACATTTTTCTGTAAAATACACCTCCTTAAAGGAGCAGTACACCCACAAAATGATGCGTGTTCATTTTCTACTCATCCTCATGCTGAGCAAGACTTAATATCTCATATGCAGCTGGAGATCCAGGGGGGTTTTCGTTTTCCCCCAACTTTCATATAATAGAGTTCACCAGCAACTGAACCAAAAAGGTCCATAAAAGTCCCCAAAAACTTGCTAATATTCCTCCATACTGCTCGTCCAATGTAATCCAGGTGTCCTGAGTGGGTAGCGTCCAGAATTTACTGGAAACAACATCATTTAGTATATTTTTATAGCCCAAACAGTAGAACATCGCAGTTTCTATTTGTGCATTCGTGCGAGAAGGTGGAGGTGAGATAATTATCACTTTTAGGTAACATGGTTCCTCTGCTGTTTACTGGGAAGCTAACAAGCTAGCCACTCAGCTGTTCTCGGTTATGTTCACCGACAATCATCCACACACGCGTTCCTGTGCCCTGGAGGTGTGGTTTCAGGGGGGTGTACATTTTTTCAATGTGAAATCTTGCGTGTGCCACTGCTGCCGAAAGCAAGGAAACTCCTGTATGGTACCGGTCACATGAGTGCAGACGGTGAAGATCAGCGGACAAATTTGGACATGGCCTGGCCTCCAGACGCTCTCCACATGAATGCACCAGCAAAGGCTAAAACAGCCTAAACCAATGGGATCGTAACGCAGATAATGCTATAGCCCTGCCAGGTAGCGACAATGCAGGGATACAGCCTACAATCAATTACCACCGGTGTGTCACTTACCTGTAAAATCTCTTAATTTTCTTTTTTGCATTCATGCTGCCATCACAGAAGAAGATATTGTCTTTGAATAAATGTGCTTATAGAAGCCCAATCACAGAGCCTGGCTTCTTTTATTAAAATGTGTGATCGGTTCTTGTTTCATCTGATTTCAGCTGGCCCCAGATGACGCCTGGAAGTGTCCGCACTGTAAGCAGCTTCAGCAGGGCATGGTGAAGATGAGTCTGTGGACACTACCTGACATCCTGATCCTCCACCTCAAGCGCTTCCGACAGGTAGGCCAGAGTAAACGTGCCTGTCCATCAAGGCAGCAACATCACTAATATTGAATTAGTGATATTGAAAAGCTGCAGTAATCAATAACATGTCTCTGATGTGAAAGCTTTATTGCGAATGCAAAAAGGCTCTCATCTAACTTTCATGAAAAACCCTGGAAACAACTGAAGCACTAAAAATCCAATATTTAATAAAAACTTGGCACGAAACACTCAAAGGGAGAATTGTTTGCTTTGTATCATCTTACAAGAATATGTTTTGATGAAATAAAAGATGTTAGACCATAAATATATATATATATATATATATACACTGTTTATATATATATACAGTCAGAAAAAAAAAAACAAGAGACCACCCTTAGTTTCTCAAATTACTTGGTCATTTTCATGTATGATATGACTAAAAGTACATTTGTGTGGACAAATATAATGATAACAACAAAAAATAGCTCAAAATAGTTTAATTTAAGAACTGATATCCGCATTTTCCGTGCTTTACAGCTTAAGTGATTTTGGTTATTAACTCATTGACTGCCAGACCTTTTCCGAGCAGAGCTCCATATTGCCAGGATTTTTAAGCATTTTCACTAATATTGGGAGATCCACAGAATATTGTGTACTATGCCAATACAAACACTGAATGTACCAAAGGAAAGCTTAGACTCTCTTCTTTTATCAGAAAAAGACTATTTGTTTCTAGCTTTTTTCATTCTTTACCGCGTGCTGTTGACTTACTTTGACTTTCAGCTGCCGCACTTCGCTGCTGTATTTCCATCGTGTCTTCGATCGATCGTGTCTGTCTGTCACCGATCACTTTTCCCACAAACTTTCCTCCTTCATCCACCTCCTAAACTGCTTCCATTACGACCAGTCACCATGTTCTCTACCCCTCACAGCAGAATCCAGCATACTTCTTGGGCTAACAGCCGTTAGCAACCACTAACACAGGAAGATCATAGAATTGCATCACTTCCTGGTAGTTTTTTTTAAGCTTGTCTGACACCGCCATCTGCTGGATTAGATGAAAACTACTGAAAAAATTATCATGAGCTCTTGGTTCTCTCTGACAAGCTCCGCCAGAGATTAAAGCGGCTCCACCGATTAAAACCCTTAATTAACGTGGAAACACGTGATTGGCAGCCAGTGAGTTAAGTTCTTTCATCAATAGCTATGAAAACAGTGCTTGTAGGCACATGTACATACATGTATGTACATATATATACATGTATGTATTGTGTGTGTGTGTGTGTGTGTGTGTGTGTGTGTGTGTGTGTATAGTCTCAAAATTATTTATACCCTCGAATTAAAGAAGGAAAAAATCATTTATCTGTGAAATAAGTTGAGATTGACAAAAGTGATAATACAGAAAAATTCTATGAAATTTATGACATTAATTTTTGAGTTTAAGTTCAAAAGAAATTACAAAAAATGCAAACACACAAAAAGTATTTGTTATTAAACAAGCATGATGGGGCTCCGACGCTAAAATTTTGTTCAGCGACACTTTGAGATAATCACTGCAATCAGGTGTTTTCTCTAATGTTCAAAAAGACGTCTGCACCTGTTGTTGGTATGTTGGTCCAATGTTCATGGGAAAGATGCTTGAATGTGTCTGGGACAGTTTTGTTTGTTTTGTTTAGATGGTTATTTCAAACCAGAATTCAAAAGCAATTTCTTAAATTACTAAATTATAATTTTGTAAATTTCTCTTTATATTTAGTTTTTTTGTTATATAAATTACAATATTGAATTTAGCCTTTTTTAATTGGTCGGTATGAATAATTTTGAGGATACATATATATATATATATATATTTGTATGTATGTATGTATGTATATAAATATATGTTAAATTACACAATACATTACATAAATATATACATATATACATGTAACCGGTTAGTACAACTGTGTAGCCTAAAATGTATGACTGATTACATACATGCACATACATACATATTTACTTCTGGGATCCAAAGTTCAAACACACCTATTTATTTCTCAATTATTTCAAAGCCTGCACTTCTCTATAACAATGACAGGCCCCAAGAAAAAAAAAGGATAACAGCACTGAATGATATTCAAATCTTCACCAAAGAAGCCAGTTGCTAACGCATTTGCCTAATTTCATCAGCCGCTTGGAGAACAGCCCATAGAAATCCTCGAGACAGCCTGGTTTCTCTGATAAACAGCAAAATAAACTATTTTCAGAGGAAAGTTCTCACTGCTGCAGGGTTGTATTTCTGTAGTAGCCAACAATTTGCATGATTGCATTTATTTCTAGCATTCTGGCACAACTGTACTACGGAGATAAGTTGTGCTCCCTTTTATTACTGTGTCTGTATTGGGGTACAACCGATCTCCTCTTTTCCTCACTCTGGAAAAGTATTAAAAGTTTCTTTTTATGTCATTTATCAGTGACACTTTTATTTTTATGTATTTATTTTTCTCATCAAATCTCACAGAAAGTACATTTTCCTATTTTTTCTTTTCTTTAGTTTCTGTCCTGCTGAACGATGATCTGGTTTTGTTTTGTGCCAAACAAATTCGCGTTTCCAAGTCGATCTTACCACATAATCCGTGCACGCTTTGCTCAGTTCCGCTCCAGACCGGGTCCGGACTGACTGCGACCGTCAACGCTCCCTACATGAGCGTTCCTTCGCTCCGTCAAGCCACGAACCCGACCACGGTCGCACCTGTCTCACCCTGGTCCGACAAGTGGTCACGCCATTTACGCCATTCAAAATAAAGTATATGTGTAAGACTCCTCAGTTGATAGTTTCGTGCAACAGCCTTCATATATGGCCACATGCTGATAGGTCTGCTTTACAGGCTATTGGAGGACGCCTAAATCATATTTAGGAAATCCATTTTAATTAGTAAAAGCCCACTTACACATAAAGTCGTCCTCAAGATTATTTATACCCTCCAATTAAAGAAAAGGTTAAATTCACAATATTAATTTAAATAACAAGAAACTAAATAAACTGATCATACATGAAAATGTACAAAATTACAATTTAGTGACAGAAAATATCGCAAACAAAAAAACTGTCCCAGACACATCTGAGTACCTTTCCCATGAACATGGACCAACATACCTGTCAACAGGTGCAGACGTCTGATTGGACGTTACAGAAAACACCTGATTGCCTCGAAGTGTTGCTCAACAACATTTTAGCTTTGGAGCCCATCATGCTTATTTATTTGTTTAAATTTTTGTGTGTTTGTTTTCAGTATTTCTTTCAAACCACAATTCAAAATCAATGTCATGATTTTCATAGAATTTTTATTTATCATTTTGGTCGATTTCAACTTCTTTTACCGACAGCTGATTTATTTCCTTCTTTAAAGGTGCTGTATATAACAAAACCAAAGTCAATGACAGAAAAATGTGATATTTCAAAACTTTTTTCTATTGATGTGTACCTGCCCCATTAGAATAGCAAGTTTATTTTTTTAGAATGAGTCATTTATATCTACTTGCTGCAGGTGCGCATACATGGGGGCTGCCATATTTGTGCCCCCATCTTTACTCCGGTGTCTCTGAATGGACAAAACAATGTGCCTGTAGTGAGAACTTAACTTTAAAACTGCAAAACCAGCTTTGTTTAATGGGAGTTCGAGACTGTTTGGGATCAGTAACGTCTTAAAAGACATTAGAGTGAGATACTTACTCATAGTACAGTCATGGCTACACCTGAGACCACTGGATCCACTCACAGAAAAGACAGATGAACACGCTGTTTGTTCCTGGATGCATTCGCATAATAGAGGCCAAGTTTTTTTAGGATGACTGTAACTATCACAAGAAATGTGAATATCAAGATATTCTGATACAAGGTATCAGAAGTAGCCTAAACGATCAAGTTACAATAATTTCATTTGAAAATCCGGAAACTGTTCTCGCTTTCTTTCCCGTTTGGTGCCATCTAAATCGTGCAGTTTGGTCCAGCCGGACTCGGGCGGACCAGGAAATGGAGTTGGTCTGTATTTTTGTCGGGGTGGAGCGGATGATGTGGAACTGCTGACAGGCATTACAGTTTTTCTCAGCTGCTAAAACACTAAATCTCATTCTCAAAGCCAGTTTTTCAGAAGCCTAAACCGAGGTATCAAATCAGTCCCCTTGTGATCAAAACCCAACGCACGTTTCACATCACTACACATCACTGCTTGCAAACACATTTGCATTGTGATGCACTTGCTGTGCAAAATGGTAAACACACTTTGATCACAATTAAGACACAGTTGTCAACAGAGACACAGAAACTCAAAATTAATTTCACCCTTGGCTGATGATGAGGGAACCCATACAAGACAGTTGAGGAAGCTGTGGGAGGTCAAGAATTTGCAATGGATAGAGGAAATCAGAGAGGAAGAGGACGCATCAGAGGTGGTCGAGGATGGGGGGTGGAAGGAGGCAAAATCAGGTCCGATGCTGAGCCTTCATTTCAGATAAAATCCATGCAGCTGTGATCAACCATGCCGTTACCTCCACCAAGGAGGTCATGTTTTTGGTAGTGTTGGTTTGTCCGTCTGTCTGTCGGCAACTTTACGGAAAAATGTCTGGACGGATTGACCTGAAATCTTCACCAGCCGTGTGTCTCAGCCCGAGGACGAACCCATTACATGTTGGTGGTGATCCGGATCACCCTCTGGATCCAGGAATGTTTTGAAGGATTCTTTATCTGCCTGGTGGAAGTCTGCGCTCTCCGAGTGCTTTTCTAGTACTTTGAGTTCTCTGTGTGGTGACATGATGCATTTGGCCTTTTGACAGCATGATGTTCTGAGAACTCTGTTTTCCTTTATCCCTTCTAGTGTTTCCTGATTGCTCTGTAGAGTTCTACATTTTTCTGTTCTTGGGGCATCATTTGACAATAGTGTCGCTTTTTGAGGCCAGGTGATGTCAATAACTTCCATTTGCAGCAAGAAGCAGAGGTTTTGGGAAAGTAGTTAGAGTTATGGGATTCATGTAAAGTTGTGAAAAACTGAGGGGACATTTCAAAAATGTGTTAGCAATAGGGTTGTCACGATACCAAATTTCTGTTTCGATACCGATACCATTTTGTATTTCGATACTTTTCGGTACTTTTCGATACTTTTTTAAAAAGGTAAACCAAACTCAATATTTATTTCTTTTATTTGTGTTATTGCTCTTGAAGTCTTTATTTTAAAATAATCAAATAAAGAGGTAAAATCTTCAATTTAAAACACAGAGAACCAGTAATATAAAGCAATGCCAAATTAAAATCATTCTATACATGAAACATTATATGGACATAATTAGAAAAATAAATTGTAAAACTATCTAAATGAATTACATATTGTAAGGCTTTTGGAATATTTTTTTAAATGTGTTTCAAAATGTTAATTTATTTAAAGTTGTGTCTCAATAGTTTATGATATGAAACATTATTAGGTATTAGGTAATGTCTATAAAATCATGTTTGTGTGACTGACTTCAACATCAGTCAAGTTGTATTAATAATTATAATATATATATATATATAATAATTGAACATATCAGTCAGTTCATCTCTGTCACCATTTTTAAACTTATTTAAACATTTTAAGGCTGTAATAACTTTGAAGAAAATTAAAAATGTATTTATTAACCGTTTATGTGTCGTATGTAGGCTTCTGTAGGTTTCTGGGCTGGAAGGTTTTGTGCTTTTTACTTTGACATAACTGAACAACATCAGCACCAGTTGTTCCTGACTGAAGTCACTAAGTCCGCGTAGTTTTCCTTTAGAGGAAAAAAGAAAAGATGACGGCTTTGGAAAAGCCTGTGTTGATAAAGTAGTGGCTCAAAGTACAGTTTGGAAGTATTACGGATTCAAAGCTAATGATGAAGGTGAGCCGTTGAACACTGAAGCACCGCAGTGAAAGCGATGCTACAAAGTCCGTCTGCTAACGGAGGCAACACTTCAAACTTCAGGTAATCCGCGGCAGCGTCCACTCGCCATGAACCAGCCTGTCTGCTACCTGACGTCTCCTCCTCCTCCTCAGTGAAGGTGCTTCACTGAGAGCCGCATCATTAACTACGTCACACTCACTGCTGGCCTCGCTGCTCTTAAAGAGACAGGCTCCAATTTACCAATTTAGCTGCGTTTTTTATCTTTTTAAAGTACCGTTTCTTTTTAAATGCTGGTATAGTACCGTTTTAAACGTGTTAGTATTGCGGTACTATACTGGTACCGGTATACCGTGCAACCCTAGTTAGCAAATTAGAAAAACTGTAATAAGGCAACGTATTCGCTGCGGAGTTCAGAGCGGAACGGAGTGCACACGCATCATGTGGAATCCCGGGGTCAATATGATGGAAATAAAGCTTCAAAGGATTTAAACTAGAGGTCCGATAGGACGGTTTACAAACTATCGGTATCGGCTGAACTTGGCTCCGATAGTGGCCGATGGCTGCAGTTTTTCCAGAGCACCATAAACCGCTTCTTCCCTGCGCTGCTCTCTGATCACTAAGGGGAGGGGGGGGTAGAGAGAGCAGGGGGAGAGGTGGAGGTAGGCAATAAGGGTCGGCATTATATAAGCTATTGCTTCAGCCTACACCTTTTTTTTGGTTCAATTGTATTTATGTATAACTTTACTTTGGTGTAATAATCCTTGACTTGTGTTCCAAACATAAACTAACTAACTAAAAAAAAAAAGGTGAGTGCAGGCAGGCACACAGAGGAGAGAAGTGGTCCAGATGGAGATTATAACGAGTGAGGCGACATTAGTCAGTGCAATACAACCTTCACGAGTTGAAACTCAACCAACAAAACCTCCTTGTAGGAGGCAATAGGGGATTATCACGCTTACCGGAAGTTCCCGGATTTTGGACACTTCCAAAGGTTAATGCTAACCTGCTAACAGTAGTCCGCCAGCTACTACTCTGTTAAACTTTGTAAATCGGATAAACGCCAATGCCAAGTTTTCATTCCAGACTGAAGTGATGCTAAGGAAGAAGTGGATCAAAGCGACCGATTCGCCGCGGTGAAGGACCGAACTTTATAATAAAACGACACACGTTTGTTTGTAGCCGGCAGACTGCGCAGTCGTGTTAGCAGGTTAGCATTAGCCAGCTCGATAACGTGCCTAACTTTGTGCGGTTGAAAACACACATACATCTGAAAGCGTCTCCTTTCTTGGCAGTCCCCAGTTGTTCCACTGGAAACGGGGGGGTACAGACCCGATTTTCAGATGTTTGTGTGTTTTAAGACGCACAATGTTAAGCACGTCAGTAAACGCTAGCTGGCTAATGCTAGCATGCTGTGAAGTGCCGGTGTTGTGCCCCACCGGCGACAAACAAACATGTGTTTTATTATAAAGTTCGGCCCTTCACCGCGGCGAATCGATCGCTTTGATCCACTTCTTCCTTAGTATCACTTCAGTCTAGAATGAAAACTTGAGTATGTTTGGAGTTTATACGATTTAAACAGTATAACAGAGCAGGAACGGCTGTCGTTAACATGGCCCGGAAGAGGAAGTGTCCAAAATCCGGGAACCTCCGGTAAGTGTGATAATCCCCTATAAGTACCGGTCCTTCAACAAGCATAAACGTGACTCATATTTCAGCATAAACAGCAGCTGGCACGTTTGGCATGACCACAGTGTTCGTTAAGCTAACAACGAACAGCTTAAGAACACGGTAAATGAAAGCTGTCAGTAGCCGTTTTCACACTTTCATGGCAGAATATGCTGGAAAGTCCATCCGCTATTTAATCAGAGATGTCCTCACAAACATGTCGGTCCTCCGGGACAAGTCCGCCTCAGCTCCGAGGTGAAAGAGTTTGTCTGAATGTGAACGGAATAAAAGACCAAGGCCCTGATTTACAGAGAATCCAAATAAAGACCGCTAATTTCTATGCCTCGCTAATAAATAGCGTACACTGTCTCTTCAGCGTTTGCGGGTGATCTCCAAAGATTACACGGGCAATCTGTAACAGGTGCAAACAGCAGGATTTAAACGAGGATTTAGCTGTGCTGTTCCCGCGCCACGGAAAGTTCAGAAGAGCATGTGGTAAAAGCAAAATGAAATTCGTCCTGATAGAGAGATGTTAGTTCCAGAGAAATAATATGAGGCAAATAAAGAAATGAGTATAAGATAAATATGAAGTTCATTTGCAAAAATAGACAATTTACTGCACGGTGGCGTGGTGGTTAGCACCGCAGCCTCACAGTAAGAAGGTCGCTAGTTCAATTCCCGGCTGGGGAGGGGGTTCGAACAATTCCAACAGCGCAGTGGCCTTCCTGTGTGAAGTTTGCATGTTCTCCCCGTGTATGCGTGGGTTCTCTCCGGGTTCTCCGCCTTCCTCCCACCGTCCAAAGACATATTAGGTTAGCTGATCACTCTAAATTGTCCCTAGGTTTGAATGTGGGTGTGAATGTTGTCTCTCTCTCTGTCGGCCCTGCGACAGACTGGCGACCTGTCCAGGGTGTACCCCGCCTCCCGCCTGATAATAGCTGGGATAGACTCCAGTGACCCCCGCGACCCTGAACTGGAGAAGCGGTACAGAAAAATTAATGAATATTTTCACCAAAACAAGCTCACGTGAAGTGGAGGGTTTTAATGATGTGAAATGGAGATAGGAGGTTTGTACCCGACAGCAACAAAAGCAGTTAACTCCGTTTTTCCACAGTGGTGTTTGTCTGTTTTTGCAAATGAACTTTTAATATAGTAACTATAAAATAAAAACAATGCAGCAGGTTTCCCTGTGGGTCGTAAGAAGAGGCCAGTTTAAGGACGTGGATGAGGACACGCTGAAGATGGTCTGATATCACGCACAGACTGCGCGCTCTTTGGCACAATGCCAGGCGCTGGACCTGCGTAATTGCCCCCCACCCCACGCAAAACTCAGTAAAAAATAGTATCAATAGTTTGTGCGACGTTACTGGTTATTTTTAGAGTTTTGTGTGGGGTGGGGGCCAACTCCACGCAGGAAAGCAACCTCAGAGCAGCAGCAGTTGCTGCGGTGTGAAGGAGCAGGAGATGATTTTAATTCAAAACTATGCAATTGGAAAAAAAAAGACATAAATCATGTCAGCTTTAACTACCATCATCCTAGAGCTGCAGATGTTCTGGTTCATGTCTAGAATAACCGTGTTAAACAGTGATGCTGATTGTTATTTAATTAAATAATGAAAACTTAAATAATGCACCTCTTATTAGAAATGATTCCGACCCGATGCTGCATGTCTGCAGTCCTGCAGCATCTTTCAGCCATCAGTGCATGAAGCTGCCAGTTAACAGCTGCTTTTCAGACGTGCTAAATTACACACAATTTTTTGCGCCCGCTTTCTGTTGCAATGTTGATAAATCACATTGCGCGTGTTAAGCTAAGTTGTTTGCATCGTCTCCTCCCAATATTTGCGCCCTCTGGCAGAAACGCCCACATTGCATATTCATCTACAGCAGACGTGCAGAATGGATAGTGGAGCTATTTTGCCCCTTAACAGGTGCAAACCTCCTTTTGCCCTGCTTTGTAAATCAGCTCCAGCTGATTATTGTGTGCACAATGAAGATAGCGCTCTTTTCAACACGCGCAAACCTTTCGTAAATCAGGGCCCAAGTCCGCGATATTGATTACTGAGAATTACTTAAAGCTCAGCTGGAACCATGTAAGTTGTTATCTTCTCATTTTTAATGAGCGTCATGTTTAATCACCTCCACGTCACTCCTGGTTCTTCATTGAACCGGTCCAGGTGTGGCTCGTCCTGCAGTTCTAATCCGCTCCGTTCGGGTCTTGCGGGTTTGATTCCGCCGTACAAACCATTTCCAAACTGTCCTGGAACCATCTTTCGTGTATTTTACCGCTTGTAAAACCGCGTGTAGAACAATCATCCGACCGCAACGGGATCCCGCCGACATCACGTCTGTGAGGGGTTTTCCAGAAAATAACAAAGGAAAACATCGGATATTTACGTGAAAACACGTCTGATTGATGTGATCTTAGTTTGTCATGAATCTTAAAATTTGGCAAATTCTTGTAAACTTCAGTGCCGGCTGAGACAACCAAAACAAAAAAAAAAGGGCTAATTTTTTAATAGCTATGTTTTTATTTCTAAAAAATCTATTAATAGCCTATATATTTATCCATCAGCTATATATACAACATAAAATTTTTTCCACATGGGGGGGGGGGGGGTTATCGGCTGATTAATCGGCTTTTTCCTGCTCCTAACTATCGGTCGACCTCTAATTTAAATTCCCACTTTATGCTTAAATCTTGTTCTTTGTGGAAACTTATTGAAAGTTAAATTATTATTATTATTATTATATACTTTTTGAAATCCAAATAGGAAACTGTTTGTCTGCATTTCAGCCATCTCAGTTGCACCCAGAGCAGTCAGCTGGCATATTGATACCCATGGAGCAGTTGGGGGTTGAGGGCCTTGCTCACTTTGAGCAGAAAGGTTTGGGAAGTTGAAGGGAATGTAATAAGGCAGCTGACGGCTCTCGCCTGTCCATATTTGTGGGGAAAGACTGTTCCTCTGTGTTTTCCTTTGAGCAAACCAAACCTCTTGTCATGGGTCAGTTATTCATTTTCTTCTGTTTTTTTTTAAAGGAGAAAAATGAGAGAAAAGAAGTGTCTCTTCCTGCTGTGTCATCTTGTCCGTCATGGTTCACTACACAAGCACATCACAGTAGGAGGTTTAATGCTGCAGAAGTGCTCTCACAGCTGGCCGTGTACGTTCAGATAAAAGCAGAATATTAAGTAAAGGTTGAGTTAACAGTATATTAAAGGAATAGTACGCCCACAGAATGATGGGCCTTCATCTTCTACTCATCCTCATGCTGAGCAAGACTCTGGAGCACTTTTTTAATATCTCAAATGCAGCCGGAGATCCTGTTTTTTTTTTTTTTGTTGTTGTTATCGCTGACTTTCATGTAATGGAGGTGACCATAAAAGTCCACAAAACTTGTCAATATTCCTCCATGCTGCTCGTCCAATGTAATCCAAGTGTTCTGAGTGGGTAGCATCCAGAATTTACTGGAAACCGCATCATTTAGTAGATTTTTATAGCATGCTGTGCATGCAGGGAGGCAGCAGCTTCATTATTCTGTAAGAGTCACTCTGAAAACGGTTGTTCAGGTCGACCAGGATCAGAGAACTCTGTTTCAGCACTGTTAGCGCTCTACAGGTCAGGAGGTTGCCAGCTGCCGGGACATCCTGGCACACTCGTGGCTGCGCCATTGACTCAGAGTTGCATAATATGTTGACCGGAGCCATAGAAATACAGGTTTGCCACACGAACCTGTGCTGTCATATCTGACTGCAGAACACACAGCAGCATTCAGATTACTGACAGTAAACAGTAAATAAACATCGGTACTGCAGACATGCTGCTCATGAATGTTCTCTGTTACAGAGCAGATTATGTTCTGCATTTTTAAGTTTTATTTGACTGTTTTTAATGTTTTATCCGTTTTTACACAGTGTGTTTGTGCACTTTCATAAAATGCTTTCAATAAAATGTATGATGATGATGATGATGATGATGGGAACAAATTGCATCATGCGAAAAAGTGCTGAAAGAATCTAATTGTAGTCTTGTAAAAAGTGGTCCTGTAAGATTCCCAGTCTTTGTAAAATCTCTGTCTGAGACTTAAAACTGTCTTTAGATGTGAGCTGGTGTGAGATGGTCTTCCAGGAGTCTTTTCCAAATCTTTAAACAGTCCTCTGATGTGAGGCTGGAATTTGTTAAAACTCTAGCAGCAGCTTTCTGGATGATCTGCAGATGGTTAATGTTCCTTTTTGGTACGTTAGACCATCACAGTAATCTGTCTGCTGGAGATGAACGCATGGATGAGTTCCTCCTGGTTTTTCTGGAAGACCAGGTTTGTTCAGTCAGTTCTGACTTTATGACTTCTGACTTTAACTTGATCAGTATTTCTTTCAGTCTTAGTCTCAGGGTATTTATCAATGCTGACCCTCTTCTTTTTATTACCAAACAGAATATTCTCAGTTTTACCCTGATTTAAGTGCAGAAAATTCTCTCTCATCCAGTTGCTTTTTTGCTCCAGGCACTGAAAAACACTGTTTAAAAAAGAAATCATGCTCTTATAAATGTAGAAAGTCATGTTTACTAAATATAATTAAGTGCACCATGAATTTGTGCAGTCTTTTGCATATAAGTAAATTTCAGATTTTACAATTGATACCATAAATGCACCATAAAGGCCCTGTTAGTCACATTTAGTCCCTGAGATATAGTTTTTCTTGCTGATTGGTTAATGATTTGCCGTGACTTCACATACTAACAGGCTCAGTGTATCTGTGAGTTCTGCAGTTCACAGCCAGCCTGCAGCGTTTCTGCAGAGGTGGGAGAAGAATGGCGAGTTGCACTTTGCTGAATACATTAGCTGCCTCTTAGAAAGATATTCAGTCAAAGCTGCCAAAAGTTAATAAAAATTTAAGACAGGTAAGTCCCAACGGTGGGGGAGTGAGGAGAATTACAAATGAAATAAAAACAAAGTGAACGGAGCAGAGCAAACAGCAACAATGCTCAGCACTGATAAAAGCCAAAGACAACAAACGCATCTTCAGCTGCAGTTTAAAAGAGTCCATGGAAAAAGATTTGTTCCTCACTGGAAGAAGAAGTTGCTCCAACGCAGAGTGTCAACCCTTTTTAATCCTATATTTGACTTTTTGTTAAGTTTATTTCATTTATTCCATAAAATAGATATAAAATCATATGCAATATTTACAGCGGTGGAAAAAAGCTTTCTGACACCCTCAAAATCTCGATACATCATCAGATATTGTCATTAAACATTTGTGAAAAAATCTTTTTGTTTCAAAAATTGTAGCTGCATTAGAAAACAAACGATACGAAAGATTTGCTTTATTTTTCATAAGAAAACTGGCAAAACTAAAATCTTGACAGTTTCATGTCAGTTCTCGACATTGTTGGCATCAAAGTCGACAAATGACAGAGAATGTGGTCAAGACAGAAGCAAAACTAAATAAACCATCATTTCATCAGATTAATATATTGAGCAGTCTTGGCATTCGCCTGCCTGGTTATTTCCCATCAGCCTTTCACACTACTGAAGGATAACATGTCACATTCTTCTTGTATAACTGCCTTTAAATTCTTTGCTTTATACTTTAAAACTGACTTTTTGATGATCCACCACAGATATTCAGTGGGGTCCATGTCCGAGGATTGAGCTGGCCATGCGAAGGTGTTGATGTGTCGGAGCCAGTTATTGTCCATGTCCACTTTGATCACTTCGTCCTGTCCCGGATAAAAGGAGGAAACTCTGCCTCACCCTTCAGAAATGTCATGCTGAAGAAACACAAATGAGGCGTGGCCAACTTCGGTCCTCGAGAGCCGCCATCCTCCAACTTTTAGATCCACCCCACTCCAACACACCAGAATTACCTCATGTGCATGTCGTTCAGCTCTGCAGAGCTTGTTGATGAAGGGATGGATCTAAAATTTGGAGGATTGTGGATCCCGAGGACCAAACTTGGCCTCCTGACATAGAGCATATTTTTCCTGATAGATTTAGAATAGTAATTTTTCTTATTCATGATTTGTTTTATACCAGGGTCAGTAAGCATACGCACATGTATGCCATAGCACGTTGCTAGCTGGCTAAAATCTGATGATAATCACGGATTGTATTTCTCTAACGGTTGGTGAGCATAAAAAATAGATTTGAGGCCAGCATAAAATAAACATATTTAGCGAGTTGAGTAAAGTAAATAAACATCTGTCATAAAATGTTTATTCTGTGGGACCATGGTGTAAGCCAGTGATAGGGAACGCTGTTCTTCGAGGGCTGCAGACCCTTTAAATTTCCATGTGTCCTCACTCCAGCACACCTAATTCAAATCAAATGGATCTAACAGCCTATCAAGTGCTGCACAGTGGCTCATTCATTTTAATCAGGTGTGTATAGGAGCAAGGACAGTGGAAAACCTGCAGAATGAGGTCCAAGGTTCCCCACCACTGGTAAAAGGGGATTGAACAACGAGAAGTCCTGCAATATACGGTTTAAATGCACTTTCCACATCAATGCCACCTCTTCACTTTATCAATGCCCAGAGAGAAATTCATAGAATGCTCAACTCCTCATTGTTTAATCCTTATTAAAAGGGATCCAACATCCACGGAATGATGTGCCTTCATTTTCTACTCACCCTCATGCTGAGCACGACTCTGGAGAACTTTCTACATATCTCAAATGCAGCCGGAGATCGGACAGGTTTTTGTTTTTCCCCAACTTTCATACAATGGAATTCACTGGCGACTGAACCAAAAAGGTCCATAAAAGTCCACAAAAACTTGTCCATATTCCTCCATACTGCCCGTCCAATGTAATCCAAGTGTCCTGAGTGGGGAGCGTCCAGAATTTACTTGAAACTACGCCATTTACTATATTTTTAGAGCATAAACAGAACTACATTGCATCTCCTGCAAGCACGCTGATGCGCGTTCATGAAACTACGGAAGCCGCATCGGACAAGATCGCGCGTTCCCTTTTTTATTTCTTTCTTTGTTTTAAATCAATGTCCAACCCCTCTTGTGTTTGTCCCGGTTTGTCTGCAGCTCTGTTGCTCTTAGCACAATGTAAACAGCAAATTTCTTCTTCTACACTTGTATTATCGGCAGAGTAGGCTGTGAAAGCCGAGGCTTCCGTAGTTCGTGAACGCACATATGTGTGCTTCGCAAAAGTAAGATGTTCTACTGTTTGGACTGAAAATATACATAATGATGTTGTTTCAAATAAATTCTGGACGCTACCCACTCAGGACACTTGGATTACATTGGACGAGCAGTATGGAGGAATATTGACAAGTTTTTGTGGACTTTCATGGACCTTTTTGGCTCGGACCCCGGCGAACTCCATTATATGAAATTGGGGGAAACGAGAAGCCTTCCTGATCGCCGGCTGCATTTGAGATATTAAAAAAGTGCTCTAGAGTCTTGCTCACCATGAGGGGAAGTGGAAAATGAAGTTACATTATTCTGTGGGTGAACTTTTCCTTTAAGTTCAGGAAGTTGTAGAGTTGTGCATAAAGATTGAATACATTGGCTGCTGTCAGGATATGAAGGAGATTTTAAACAATATAGTAAAAACTGTTCCTTGAACACATCATCCACCCTGCCTTTAACCCTATGTATGTCCCATCAGCCCATTTTTCTAATGAGCATACCTGGCCTTAAGAGCAAACTTTCAACTTAATGACTGGAAAAGACATGAGGCGTGAATACAGTGACACTAGCATGTGGTATATTGTATGAATATTTAAATACATAAAAGGCCTACAGACATCAATGTCAGGAAAGCTAAAATGAAAGCTTTTTTTCGTAGATATGCCTTTCTGTTGGACAGAATGTGAAGCATGTATTCAAGGTGACTGAATGACTTGCTGTGCTGCTGCTGGGTTTTGAAAATGTACTTTTTTCTTTACTGCATTCATCCACAGAATTCTGTTTACTTTAGCCAAAGTTACGCTTCACACTGTGAAAAAATTTCTGACATCTTCCAACCGAACGGACTCTGAAATGTTTAAAACTATGAATAACTTTATGAAAGTTTGGCACTGAAAGTTTGGAGTTTCAAAGAGAGGATACAATAGAAGACATAGTCAGCTGATCAAGTAACACTTTTAAAGGAAAGTCGTATTTTTGCAATTAAACTTTGAAAAAAAAAAACCAATCAAATGAAATAACTGTAAGGTAATTGATGAGAAGTTGGGAGTGTAGCAGACAGATTTGGTTCACGTGTATGGGTGCGTGTTCTCTGAAAATCTGCTAGTATGTACAACTAGACATGGCAACACATTAAATACAGCCGGCAAAATAACAGGTGAACTAGTCAAAGGGACAAAATAAATAATTCAAGGGGCAGATACCTGCTGTTGCAATGAAATCCCTCCGGCTTTACTCTTGCCGCCCTGTCTGAAGTCATTCACTATGTAGTCTGAGAACTGCAGGAGGCTGAAATATACCCACGGACATCGGACATGATCCTGGATTCCTCATAATCCCCACTGTGTCCTTTTTCAGTCCCTCAAGTACATCTTATTTGCCTCACATTCCCCTGTGAAATATGAGGGAAAGAAATGGTTTGAACCTACACTTTTCTCTCCGTTTGGTCCCTGACCCACATCCTAGACCAAGGCTGAAGCCCTGCAGGTTTTTAAAGTTTCCCTGCTCCAACACACCTGACTCAAATTAAATGGATTCAGCAGCCCATGAAGCTCTGCACAAAGACTTGTTCATTTGAGTCGGGTCTGTTGGAGCAGGGAAACACTGAAAACCCTGAACTGAATAGCCCTGGTTTAGACATTTACTCTTTCACTGGTCTGGATATTCAAGCGTTACTGGAGCTTTGGATTACTCAAATAAAGTAGCTGTACACACATGTAAACGATACCCTTGTTGGCATGGTAACTCATGACAGTTAACAAAAACTCTTTCAGCAACACACCATCCAAACCAGTGTGGAAAAATCTTTCAGATATCTGTGTTTTCATTATAAAAGGCTCAGTGTAGAAATCCCAGGAGACTCAAAGAAAGACAAAATACGGCCGAACAACAGGCTGCCATGGCGCTCCAGTGGGTCGATATGACCTGTGGCGGATCTAGAAAGTATTACGTGGCAATAGCTGCGTACATGGAGCACTTTTGATCTCATTGAACGTTCAATCATCCAACTGGCCTCAAACATGATCAGTTTTCAGTCCAATCGAGGCCGGTTTTTGCATGATCTGATCAATAGGAAAAACTAATCCAGATGGTTTGTGTGATGTTTGTTTCTGCTCTTGCTTAAACTGCATGGGGGGGGGGTCAGGTAACCCTCGGTTCTCCTGACAGATGGTTAATGGTAAATAGGCGGGAACATGAGGTCAATGGGAGAAGAGAGAGGAAAAGTAGACAAATCTGTCTTATTTTGTTGATGCTATTAAGCTGTTTGAGGGTTGTTGTTTTATGTTTTGTCCGTTTTTTTTTCATCTTCTTTTGTCTTTTTTGATTCACTTTATCTTTTATTCGAATTTCTTTTATATTTTTATTATGTTCGGGGAAAAAAAAGATCGAGGTGTTCATCCTCAATGCTGACTAGGGATGTCCGATATCATTGGCTTATCTGCGTTAGAATGTGATTTCGAAAAATATTGGTATCAGTTTTTTGGGCCAATATTTTGAGAAATGAAATCTCGTGAGATTTTGTTCCATCAGCGTTGGTCCAGCATGTATAAAGTCCCTGTTATTGTAGAAGAACTTAATTTCCCAGCATTCCTTTCAGTCATGTGACTACAGTGCAGCTGCTGCTGCTACAGACTGACTTGCTTTGAAGCTGCTGATAATATGTCTGGTTTTAAGTTGTCAGTTAAGTTACCAAGTTGTCAGAAACACTAGAATTAACCACGTTGGCTAATGACCTGCTAGTATCTGATATATGGTAGTATCTGATACCTGCTAGCATCTGTTTTTGGTAGTATCTGTCTGCTAATATCTGATATATGGTAGTATCTCATTTCTGTTCGTATTTGATATATGGTAGTATCTAATACCTGATAGTATCTGATATCTGGCAACCAGATGTCCAAAATGAACTCCTCTGGCTGAGTTAAGGGTAATTTGGGATCCTTGCTTTCGGAGCAGAATATAGTAGCTAAATATGAGAGATACAACCTCACAGTTTTCTGCATATATTGGTATCGGTTGATATCGGATATTGGAATTTAAGCGTTGGACAATATTGGTATATTGGATATCAGTAAAAAAGCCTATATCAAACATCTCTAATGCTGACCAATGGTCTCATGAGATATTTACCTACGTAAAACCTGTAATAAAACATCTGTAAAGCTGCTCAGGTTCACTTTATCTTCTGTTTTATTAAGCATTTGAATTATTCTAACACAGTGAGTGCAGGAATGGAAGGATTCGGACTAATTGGTGACGCAGCTGTTTGTAATTGTGATTCATATTGTAAATATGAATGTTTATTTTGCTCAAACAGGTCGGTGAACGAAGAAACAAGCTGTCAACGCTGGTGAGATTCCCCCTAACTGGTTTGGACATGGCCCCCCATGTAGTGAAGAGAAGTCAAAGTATGAAGAACCTGCAACTGGGGCAATCCCTGAATTCTCGGAAACAACATTCAAACCAACAGCACCAATCTGCCGACACAATCCTCCCCCATGACTATCTGTACGACCTCTACGCTGTGTGTAACCATCATGGAGGAATGCATGGAGGACATTATACTGGTATGTGTCATTATGCACAAATACCTCAGTCACACAGGTGTTAATTAAAAAAAAAAAAATGTTATCCTTACTTTGTGTTAGAACACTGAAACGTACCTCAACATTTGAAACTTGCATTCACTCTGCAAAGTTTTAGTTTGAGTAACTTTCTTTTTTTTTCCAACTTGGACCTTATTTCTAGGAGTTTATATGTGAATTTACTCACCAGTAACATTTCTGTATCACTTTGACTCCTTCGGGTGATATTTCATTGAGTCGCCCTCCAGCGTACATCCATATAACGGGAGAGACGGGGCAGCAGGAGCGGGCCTATATGCTGTATCTCATTACAATAAAGCACCTTCCTTATTCTTGTTAAGCATGCTGAATTATGAGCTGCAGTCGGTCTCATCAGCTTTTGTGGTTCCCTAAATTTTGAGTTTAACGAACTGAGGGAAAAATGAGCACGTTTTAAACAAAGTTTAAACATGTAGTTCTATTTTATTTCATTGTAGAGCTCTTTTATATTAGTTTGGGAACTGCAGAATTTATTGGTGCAAATGAAAGCAAATTGATTGTTTTTGGGGGCTTTGCCGAAGTGTTTAGTCTTTTCATGGAATGTGTTGATGATGTTGATGACCAGAACCAAACTGCAGAGCAACAAACTTAATTTCCGTTGACTTCATTTTTAGCATTTTTTAAAAGGTGGCACTCAGTTATACTGTTAACGGTGCCCTTTGATTAAGCTTGTCACTTTTTCATCCAGCTTATTGTAGGAATTCAGTGGATGGTCAATGGTACAGCTACGATGACAGCAGCGTAGACCTGGTGCCGGAGGAGGAAGTGTGCACGAGAGGAGCCTACATCCTTTTCTACCAGAGACGCAACACCATTCCTCCATGGTCAGCCAGCAGCTCCATCAGAGGTACGCTGTCAAGTAGTGAGCAACCTAGATGGCATGAATGTGTTTATGAATGAGATAGTTTTTGTGAATGTCTTTTAAGCCGATTTCAGACTTGTTTTGCAGAACATGAGCGATGAAGTCCATCCGCTCTTTAAACGGACTCGTCTTTTCAAACATGCCGCTTCGTTGCGGACTTATCGCGTCCCGGGTGCTTTCAGACATCATGAAATGTGCGGAAAAGTCAGCACAGCCCCGCTCTCCCTTCAGCTCCGTCCGGAACATTTCTGTGTGCTTTCAGCCGAAACGACGTGCCGGTACATGTCCGCGACATCTCCGAGGTAAAAGAGCGGATCGCATGTCTGAATGCAGCGTTATAAAGGACAGAGTCCGCAATATTACCGCTTTCCAGTACAAGTCTGAAAGGGGCTTTAGTCATACAACTGTTAAATATTGAATTCATATGAACATGTAATACATATGTTATGACAATCTGAAGCAAAATCGCTGTTTCCACATTTCCTGCCTTTCCTTTGTTTGCAGCAGTCACACAGTTCTGATACTGAAATTTATGGGGGGTTTTAAATGTGAACGGCCAATGAAGATCATTTTAGACACTCACCAGCATAGATATTAATCCATGGTTCATAAAAAACCTAGTCAGACTTTGTCATAACGTCTTTGGGAGTGTTGTAGTACTCGAGATCGGTCTTGGTCTCGAGACCATTTTTTTAGGTTGTTGGTCTCGTCTTGGTGTCGACTGCATTTTGTCTCGGTCTTGTCTCGGACAGGGCGGTCTCGGGGTTTTTGAATGAGACCGGTCGAGACTTGCTGATCGGCTTTTTGTCCATAACTTAGCTGCTGATAAGAGCGGAAAAGGAGCCTCTTAAAAACAGCTGATAACAACTTAAAAACATTGGTAGTTACGTCTCCCTGCAGCTGCAGTGTGACTGACTGATGCACCTCCTGCACCCAGAGAGGCGCGAGCTGAAAGGAGGAGAGCGGCTGTGTGAATTTGTTAGCATGGCTGTAGCTACCACTGAGTACACCAAGGTCTGAACCAGGACCTCCGTATTTATAATAAAATTAACCAAAACCACGAAGCTCAAAAGCATTTACCTGAGAAGATGATTTCTGTGCGGATCGATACTGAAATGGGGATCATTTCTCGACCAGCTTCCTGTATTATATTGATTCTCAAGCTAAATCTGATTTTCATATTTATCATCATTAACATGAACACAGTGAAAACGAACTAAATCGTACAAAAAGGTTTGAACTACTACTTCTTCCACCTGCCAAGGCGCAACAGTGGCCGCAGCCGCTGGCCGCTCAGTCACTGATCAGTGATCAATCATCCACACAGCAAATGCCCGATATTTTTTTCAGACTTCCAGTATGCAGAGTAATTATTTTTACACATCAGAGATCATTAAGAACAACTTACCTGGAACAGTGATGCTCAGCAGGGTCATTATTTTCTCCAGGTTAGATATTTACTGAACCAACTCCCTGATCGCACATTTCTAAATGAGTATTTAGAGCAGCGAGCATGTTTACTTCAGGTTCGCTGTAAATCTGAATTTTCTTTCATTAAAAATTTTTTAGTCGTGATTATAATTCATGTTTGTGCAAACTGTCTCATTACTAAACAAAATAGTTGTTTCTAAAACTTTTCAACATTGTGAGTGTGATGAAAATGACACTGAAGAAATTTCAGATGATATGCGGTACTTATATATGTATTGTAGTACTTATACTCTTGTCATTAGTTCTAAAACAGACACTGAGAATAAAAGAGAACAAATGACAGAAAATAAGATAAACTGCGGTTCTGCTTGTTCGGAGAGATTTCTGCCAACTTCGTTATAATTAAATTTGATGTTTGCTAAAATTTGTTAGTATATAGTTTTAGTTCATAGTGCTGTTTTCAAAACAACAGAACAAAGATTATTTTTTGTTGTCATATTTGTTTAAAAGCAAACTTTAAATAACCTTCACATTTTGATGTTTTATGATTTTTCTGTGATATTTGTGGTCTCGGTCTCGAGCTCTAAATGTCTTGGTCTTGTCTCGGTCTCGGTCTGTGAAAGTCTTGGTCTTGTCTCGGTCTCGGTCTGTGAAAGTCTTGGTCTTGTCTCGGTCTCGAGCTCTAAATGTCTTGACCTTGTCTTGGTCTCGGTTGCTGCGGTCTTGACTACAGCACTAGTCTTTGGTTGACCCGTTCTTTCATGAAATAACCACTGATGATGATTTGTAGAAAAGATCACAGCAGGTGGGGAGTCCTCCTTTGGGCTCTCCATCTGTTGGAGGGGCCGTGTAAGGGGGGTCCCTGGCAGTCCAGTGCTTGGGTGCAGAAGTTTTCTCTAGGGACATGGGACATTGTTGCCATCATGACTACAGTGACAGTAGATTCAGCTTGTTCAGCTGTGTTTCTGCGGTGAACATGGGTGGTGAGTGGAACATGCCATTTCTATGCTCTCCTGGTACAGGAGAGGATGCAGACGGCCCTCACATTTCAGCCAGTGTTTCCATCTTCACCTCCCTGGGGGAGTCTAAAAAATCCATATTTTTTACTGTGAATGCGCTTCAGCACCCCAAATGAGAAACTCAAAGCCGCTTCAAGCTCGCAGGGAAGTCCGACTAATGTTTCGTAACAAAACATTGGTGAAATGAAGGAGTTTTTGACGGATAATAAGAAGTCCAGTCTTCAAGAGCTACTATCCTGTAATTCTTAGAGCGTACTCTCTCCAGCATACCTGAAACAAATGGCTAGTTCCCCCGTGCACGTCATTCAGCTCTGCAGAGGTCTGGTAACGAGCCGTTTGTTTGATTCAGGTGTGTTGGAGAAGAGATGCAACCAAAATGTTCAGCATAGTAGCTCTCAAGGACTGGAGTTGGAGACCCCTGACTTCCATTATATTGGACATACACTGATCTGAAGTGGATCTAAATATCTACCGAAGGAATTCAAGTTACACCAAAACTGTCTGAGTCAGTAAATGAACGTATTTCATGCTAGAAAATAGATCCAGATTGAAAAAAATGAACTTCCCCTTTAAGATTTTTCTGTGACCATTGTGAAGTTTTCATTAATTGAGGGGTACTGACAATTTTTTCCACATCTGTATGAGTAAGCCATTGGGCCTCAATGTTAAATACGTGATGAGGTGGGCTGTAATATGTGGGTCGCTTTTGAACAGGTTTTATGCCATTAGCTGTGTAGAAGGATGCTAATTTCAACTCGCTCCCAACTAAAAGCAGAAAATGGGCTCGCAATCACCTCAGATGAAATGTACGCCAGAGTCTCAGTTTCTTTATGGAACGTTTCAGTGCACATAATTATGGGCTATGGTTGCATTCAGTTACTTTCCAAAGCAATGGTTTTTACACAGCTTTTACTAAACAGCCGCTGATAAATTTAGATCTGCACATGCACTAAGTAATTCAAAGGCTGAGGATGCATGCCATGCCTTTATTTTCTACAAGAAGTTTAACAAGCTGCGCAGCTCACTGAATAAAACCTGCTGCGGTGAAGAAACGCTCAGTGGACAATGTTTTATGCAACATGCGAAAATATCCTCCACAGCATGTTTTTAATAGAGGAAAAACATCATAACAGCAGTGTGGGTGTATTGTTCCCCAGGACTGCCTGGTGCATCCAGTTGCTCAATAGATTAATGTGTTTTTGAAGGGAGTTGGATGTAGATGTAAGTCGTTAGACAGTCATATCAAGTTGGTGTTTACACCATCACATACTGCAGAACATGGGCAAAACAGTAGACAATCACAAGAAAGTGGACAAGACAATAAGATGGGTTTGGAAAATAATTTAGTGAGATAGCTTTGTGAGAATGGTGATGGAACAAAACTCCTGTGAAAATGGACCTTCCTGTACTTTAGAGTCTGGTATCTGCATCCTGAAGGAAGAGGCTGAAAGAATTATGGAGAGGGTGCTCAGGGTCCGAGACTTTTAGTTTGGCAAGTCATGCCATCGCTTTGTCGTTGAGTTCTGAGACATTTGGTGTTGGGGAACGGATTATTTTGGATGCCATTTGTGTGATTTTCAAGAGTTTGTTTCTGTTGAAGACTGAAAGCATTGTGTGAAAACAGGGTGAATGGCATTGACCTTTGACAGATGACATCACACTCTTCAGTGGAATGCCGACTCTGTCATGACAGACATCAAAACAACTCTTAGGCCCAATCTCATTTCTCTTTTTTACCCCTCCCCCTTTAACTTTTTACCCTACAGTTCAAAAATCGCATACGTCGTCAGTGATCCCGCCGCTTGTGTATGTGAGCCAACCTGATCTCCCAAAAATACGTGGCATGAGCACAAACAGTCTTACTCATTTACGTGCCCCCCCCCCCCACGATGCTTGAACTAAATGTCTTTAGTCAAATTTATTCAAACAAATTTATTTTTAACTAGAATAGATGCAGATTCAGAGATAGAACATCAGCCTTTATGTGAAATGCTAACCATCACTGACATACATGGTTTACAGTGGTGGGTTTATCTCCCTGTACTGTCCCTCACAGTCATTGTGCAACTTTAACATTCAAACTGAACAGAATTTTCAACAATTTTGGCTAAATGTTAACAGAACTAGACAGTAAACACATAACTCAAACTTACAGGATAACAATAATAAAAGGTTAAATTCCTGCTGAATTTGCATTTCCTGTGAGCCTTTGTGACCTGTATACATTGAATTTTGAAAAAAGCCCCGCCTTCTCTAACAGAAACTTAATTTGCTTAGTTATCTTTACTAGTCATAATTAGTGTATTCCACAAAATTCAAAAGTAGTAGAAACAACTTATTTGTTTTAGTAATGACACACTGTTTCTACATAACATGAAATGATGATTAAACTCAACTAAAAAGTTTATATTCAAACAAAATCAGGGTCAAGAATGCAGGTTGGGTTTGATTTAGGCCCCTCCCCTTTCTTATAAAACTTAACATTCCCAGCTATCTCTACGAAAGCAGATAAGTGCAACTGATTTTTCACCTAAACAGTACAAGCTGCTAATGTTGTTTAGTAATGACAGCAGGTTTTGACCAAACATGAAAGTTTAAGTAATGAATAGCAGCAAAGGCAGCACGGATGCGCAGTGTCCGGTGGCAACCCTGTTTACGAAAGCTGGGGAAGCTGTGCATGCGTGCTGCCTTTGCTACTGTCCACAGTGATTGGCCTGTACTTCCACAGCATATTGTTCCCCTACTGAATGCTGCATAGTCAGTCCTTTGATGTGAAATCGGCTTCTCGTTTGTACTCAATCAGACTGTGCGGTCACGAGACACAATGGGAAAAAGATCTCAAGTTAATTAGTTCACTTTCGCTAAGTGGTGCTAGTTGGAAACACAAGATTACAGCAACTATGCTAAGCTAAGCTAAAGTCAGTGCAGCCAGATTCAGAGAAAGACTGGGTTGGTTAGAAAACGCTTCTGCCCACTTGGGCACTTCAGGCAGTTTTGCTGGGGAATCGAGACTTTCCCTTTGTTAGACGCCATGCGGTTCTGGTTACAAGTGCACGCACAAGGGGAGGGCGCTCGTCGTTAGGAAACTCTGTGAGTGGCTGATTGGAAACCGAAACTTCTATAAAACGAACCGCGTAGGCATTAGACGAGCATCACGACAGAGTTAGAAACCTAAACTAAAAAGGCCTGGATTCATGCATATACGTAATCAATGAGTGATTTATTTCCATGAAATTGCCTCTTTTACCACATATTATTTTCTTAGAGATTAAAGTTAAAATCAGGCACAGGGCCTTTAAATGATTTCAGGTCCAACTTATTTTATTTTCAGAAAACTGTTTACTATTTAATCTTTTTTTAAATGCTAACAGTTCAACATGAAATGCAGATTAAGCACTTTTTCCACTTTTCAACTATATTCAATCTAGTTTTATCACAAATCAACTCAGCTTTCCTTCAGGTCATTACACAAAATGGCAAGTAGTTGTTGAATGATCCGTGTCTTAGTTTTGTAAACTTTTTTCTGAACTGCACATTTTCTTCTGAATTTAAGACTCAAAACTGTTTTTAACCATGAACTTTTGGCTCGGGTGCTGAACACAATCTGCTGTGATGCAGCAAACTGAGAACATGGGTTTATTTCTACTTTTACACGCTTTCACAAAAGAAACCGAAATGTCTTCAGTGCACGGACACCAGTGAACAAATCGTTCAATGTGAAAACCCTTTGAGGACCCCTCTTTTCATTTTAGGACCTTCAGCTGAGTCTAACCTCTGCACAGCGCTGCATTCACACTGCGGTGTCTGTGGTGCGCTGTAGAAGGAAATAAAAACTGAGTTACAGTAGAAAGCTGCTGCAGAGGGGGGAGTCTCAGAAAAACTTGAAATACATCTTCAAATAAGCAGATTACGTTGGCAGTCTGTTACCATGACTACAGGTTAAGAGTTAGTGCTGCCTTTCTCATTGAAATGGACCGTCCACAGTTTTCTTCATGTCTGAGTTTCCACAAACAGACGCAGGCGTCTGCAGCACAGCAGCCGCCGTCGAAACGAGTGCTGCCATTTCAATTCAGCCTCTCTGTATGCAGACGCTGTCTGCTAATAATTAATTGTACTACATTGTTCATCTGTACCGCCAAGGTTGCATTAAATGTCCTTCACATTCAGTTATCAACTGAATAAATTTACTGTTGAACAGTAAAAACAATGTTCACAGTAAAGTGATAAAAAGGAAGATGTGATTTTAACTGAAGGACATCATCTGATTAACTACATTTCTTAGTTATTAGCCGTGTTTGAATAAAGTTTACGTCTCCTCAGGCTGGCTGTCAATCATCGCATTTAGCAGCGACCTGGAGAAAACGGCATGTTGCAGGTTGGACGAAGGCTTCCAGCTGCTGTGGTACTTTCATTCGTCAGTCTAGACGAAGCGTATTGAGACAGAAATCCAGCCGGGTAATGGTGGAGAAATCGGACAGCTCAGTTCAGTTTTCTAAGTTTAACGCTCTGCTTCGATCTCACGGTTCTTATTCTTATTCTTCTTATTTTTTGAACCACAATTCAAAATCAATGTTTTATTTTACCAAATTATAATTTAGTAGACTTTTATTTATTACTTTTTTCAGTTCATCGTGATTTGGTTTGTACTATTGCCAAAGTAACATTACAGGAGATCTTGTATGAGCATGGGACTCCAGTCTGTTTTGATTATTTTCTTTATCTCACATTGACACTTTATTATCTGTGAAGAGCTCCTTGTTGTGGAACAGGCAACTGATAATACAGTATGTTCTGTGATAACGAGACAGTCTCAAATAGGTCTTTGTCATTGCCTGTTCACCATTCACACTTGCAGTGTTTCAGACTGGGAGGAAAATGAAATGTCATGGTTAGGACATACAATGTAGTTCTTGCGTAAGAAAGTGAGGAAAAAAGAAAAATGCAAAAGCAGCATAAAGCTTTATTCTCAACCATGTATTCGCATTGTCACCATCTATCACTTTGTTCTCTTGCTGAGTTGCTACAAAATAACAACCTTGGAGGCTTAAAGCAAGTTCAGTAGAAACTTCTGGGGTCAAACAAACAGAAAGTGAAATGCCAGGCTGCAAAGCCGAGAAATTCCAGTTGCAAAAAGAAAGTTTTTGGTATAGAATAAAATATGGTGCCATTTTTGGTCCTGTGAATCTCAACCTGGGGCCATGTCACACTGGGATCAGTTAAGGTGTATCTGCTTATATTGTTTTTTTTCTTTTTGTTTGTTTGTTTTTTAATATGTAATTTTGGACACTGTGTTGATATGCAGGGTTCCCACATGTCCTGGAAAACACATGGAAAATGAGAAAAAGAGTAAAATGTGCTGGAAAAGCTTAAGTTGTTCTGGAAAATGATTTTTCCTTCCACCACTTTGCCGCTGCTTCATCGCCGCTTAAGCCGCTTTCCCGCTGAAATTCATACAGGTTTTTCAAACGCACATCGACCCGCGCATAATCGGCATTTCTCTCCTTTCCCATTGACAAAAAAAGTTGGGTCTGATCACCTGCCGGCAGCTGCGTGGCCTCTGTCCCCACCGCTGCGTGTTGATGATGTCAGCTGTGCGACAGAAATCAGGAAAGTAAACGATGGCGAGCGAGTCAGGCTGTCGTCAACCTGCTTTCTTGTTGCATCCGATTGTTCACGGGTTTAAACGGGTTTTTTGACCAGTGGGAGAGGGGTATTGGTCTCCACTTCATTGCTGCTTCATCTCAGCTTCATCGCCGCTTCGCAGCTTCTAATCTTGGCTTTATTGCCGCTTCGTTGCCACTTCGTCGCTGCTTCGTCGCTGCTTCATCGCTGCTTCGTCACCGCTTCGTCGCAGCTGCATCCCGGCTTCATCGATGCTTCGTCTCTCTTTCGTCGATCCTTCGTCTCTGCTTTGTCGCAGCTGCATCATCACTGCTTCATCGCTGCTTTCTTGCAGCTGCATCTCTGCTTCGTCTCTGCTTCGTCTCTGCTTCGTCTCTGCTTCGTCACTGCTTCGTCACTGCTTCATCACTGCTTCGTCGCCGCTTCGTCGCAGCTGCATCCCGGCTTCATCGATGCTTCGTCTCTCTTTCGTCGATCCTTCGTCTCTGCTTTGTCGCAGCTGCATCATCACTGCTTCATCGCTGCTTTCTTGCAGCTGCATCTCTGCTTCGTCTCTGCTTCGTCTCTGCTTCGTCACTGCTTCGTCACTGCTTCATCACTGCTTCGTCGCCGCTTCGTCGCAGCTGCATCCCGGCTTCATCGATGCTTCGTCTCTCTTTTGTCAATCCTTCATCTCTGCTTCGTCGCCGCTTCGTTGCAGCTTTCTCGCGGCTGCATCTCCACTTCGTCTCTGCTTCGTCTCTGCTTCGTCTCTGCTTCGTCACTGCTTCGTCACTGCTTCGTCTCTGCTTCGTCTCTGCTTCGTCACCACTTCGTCGCAGCTGCAGCCCGGCTTCATCGATGCTTCGTCTCTCTTTCGTCAATCCTTCATCTCTGCTTCGTTGCAGCTTTCTCGCAGCTGCATCTCCACTTCGTCTCTGCTTTGTCTCTGCTTCGTCTCTGCTTCGTCTCTGCTTCGTCACTGCTTCGTCACTGCTTCGTCTCTGCTTCGTCTCTGCTTCGTCACCACTTCGTCGCAGCTGCATCCCGGCTTCATCGATGCTTCGTCTCTCTTTCGTCAATCCTTCATCTCTGCTTTGTCGCCGCTTCGTTGCAGCTTTCTCGCAGCTGCATCTCCGCTTCGTCTCTGCTTCGTCTCGGCTTCATACTGTAGCAGCTGGAAAAGTCCTGAAAATGTCCTGGAAAAGTTCTGGAAAATAATTTCAAGAAAAGAGTGGGAACCCTGATATGGTATCTGCATTTTTGAAGCTTGAAAACCCAAACTTTTGAAACCAGGTCCCAAAATAGATAAATGGAAGTCTTCAAAATCTGCTCCACAACAGTATAGCAAAAAAATTCTCCTTTAGTCAAAACTAATCATGCTTTTAAAAAAAAAAAAAAAAAAAGCCCTTCGAATGGGCTTTATGCACAACTCCAGTACTTCCTGAATTTAATACTGCACCTTTGTTTTCTGTCTTACATGATTGGATGAACTGATTAATCCGGGTGTGTCTGATCATTTGCTGAGGTCAGACACACCTGGACCAGATATTGTCCTGCACATGAATTGTGCTGCACAAAAACTGTATCCATTTAATTTTCATAAATGCACTGTGTGGTTTAGGAGGTTCAGTGGGCTGATGGAGCTATTGTAGTGCAGTATTTCTGATAACCTTGATTTTTCCTGCACCATTTTACTAATAAAATATATCTGATTCCACAGTGCAGATGATTTGTTCCTTTTAAAAGAAAAAAAAAAGAAAAAAAAAAGACAGAGTAAGCCAAAATGTTGATAGTTTGCTTAAATTGACGGCACAGGGCTCAGCCAGAATGCAACATTTGACTCAAGAAGCTTGCCAATGAAATTACAAAGCCAAACATGGTTTCAGCACAAGGAGGAGGTGGTCCACGGCTTATATTATCCCCAGGGGAAATTGGTTTATTTTCCCTCTATAAGGAGGGGGGGGTTTGAACCGGGGGGGGGTGGGGGGGTACTGTTTGAAGTTCCATGAAGGGGTCCTGAATGAAGGCATGAGGGAAAACCGGTCAGGAACCACTCTGCATGTATGTAGAAGGAAAGTCCTATTTAAAACACAATTCATCTTGGCGTTAAGTCATGAAGAGAGACTGGAAGATGCACAAGCATTCTTGCATTTTATGCAAAATAATTTTTCATACCATCCTGACTGAGACTGTGTTAAGGTTGTGAATTAGATCACAGTGGTGTGATGGTTAGCACCATCTCCTCACAGCAAAGCTGCCAGTTTTGAACTCAAATTGGGTTTTTCTCAGTGGATTATCCTCCTATTTGTGTGTGAATGGGCTTCCGTCTTCGCAAACCTTGAACTGCCTTGAAAACGGGTATAGAAAATGAATGAATGAAAAGAAGATGATGTGGCTGATGAGTACTTCCAACTGTGTCACTATTATATCATATTCTGCATTTGCTGGGCCAATGTCTGAATGTACTTCTAGTTCAGAACATTTGGTTTCTACGTTATGTCCTGGCTCAACCCAAGTACTTAAAAAAGCCTGTTTTTTGTTCTGACGCCGCACAAAAGAGAGAATAAAAATAATAAAATGAAGTATACATGAACACGTATGTGTGGATGTTATCTCTCCTCTAGGTCTGCTTATCACAGGACTGAAGTCTCCATTATGGCCTAAGGCAAAAGAGTGTGTGGTGCACATTAAAGAAGGGAAGAAAAAAGCATTTATTCAGAAATACACAAAAAAGAACAGAGAGGAACATCAGCCACAGTACAAATGTGAAGTGTTGGCTCACTAATAAGCCATTACACAACAAAAAAAAGTGCAATGATATTAACTTTTGTTAGATCTCAAACTGACTCAAACATTATTTATTCTTTTTTTTTTAACTGTTTGATTTCTTTGATCAAATCTTTATTCCCTTTCTGTGAATAGTGTCGGTCAGTCCTGTGCTTAGCTCCTGGAAATATGAACTCCAAGCTAATAGAATGTAGAAAATGCTGCAGGAAAGGGTTTAAAATAAAGGGATACCATTAAGATAAGAAATATGCAGCTATACAGCGGGTAAAAAACGTATTGAACACGTCAACTTTTTTCTCATAAAATATATTTCTAGTAGAGCTATTGAAGTAATGCACACATACAACGAAATCCTAACATTTATGTCCATAAATGAAGTTATGTGTAATATAGTGAAATGACACAGGGAATAAGTATTGAATACGCTTACTGAAATTTATTTCATACTTAGTGTAAAAGCCTTTGTTGGTGGTTCCAGCCTACAAATGCTCCTGTATGGAGAAACCAGTGGAATACGTTGCTCAGGTGTGATTTTGGTCCATTCTTCCACAAACTGCCTTCAGGTCTTCAAGGTTCTGCGGGTCTCTTCTGTGAACTTGGAATTTCGATTCTTTTCAAAGATTTTCAATTGGATTCAATCAACTGGTCCGTTCTAGCAGCTTCTTCTTCTTAAAGCAGGTGAGTGTTTCTGGTCCGTTCTAGCAGCTTCTTCTTCTTCTTCTTAAAGCAGGTGAGTGTTTCTTGGCTGTGTGGTGGGACGGTCGTCTTGCTGAAAAGATCCAGCCTTTTTTCATCTTCAGCAGATTCTGGTCCAGAATGTCTCTCTACTTTCCTCCATTCATTCTTCCTTCAATGATATGAAGTCTGCCAGTACCACATGCTGAAAAACAGCCCCCACCATGATGCTCCCACCTCCAAACTTCACTGTTGCTATGGTGATTTTGGTGCCATTTCTCCTCCAAACATGTTGTGTCTTATGACATCTGCAGAGTTCAGTTCTGGTCTCATCTGACCAGACTATGTTTTCCAGAATGTCATGGGTTTGTCCAGATGTCGTGTTGCAAACTTCAAACCAGCATCAACCTGCTTCTTCTTCAGAAATGGAGTCTTGCGTGGTGTGCGTGCATGAAGGCCATGGTGGTTGAGTGCATTCCTTCTTGTTTTCTCTGAAACAACTGTAGCTGCTGGTTCCAGGTCTTTCTGAAGCTCTCCACGAGTGGTCCTGGGCTGTTGGAGAACCTTTCTGATGATTGTTCTGACTCCTCTGTCTGAAATCTTGTGAGGAGCACCTGGCCGTGGCCGCTTTATGACCATGCCGTGTTCTTTCCACTTCCGGATGATGGTCCCAATGGTGCTCACTGGAACTTTCAGAAGTTTAGAAATGCACCTGGAACCAATGCCTTCAGTGTGTTTGCAATAATAAGGCTGTGTAGGTCTTTAGACAGCTCTTTGCTTTTACCCATCATGCAATGCTTGTTGTATGACACCTTGGTGATGAGAAACCTTTTTAAAGGCATCAATCAGGACTAAACCAGCTGATATTACTTTGCTCTGATAGGACAGGATTACTTTCTAAATACTGACAGACTCCAGCTGCTTTCTTGGCTTTCAGATCTTTTTGTCTCCATTTCTTCATGTGTTCAACACTTATTCCCTGCGTCATTTCACTATATTACACATGATTTATGGACATAAATGTCAGGATTTCTTTGTATGTGTGCATTACTTGGGTTGTTGCCGACATCTGGCAAAAATTTCATGTCATTAGCTCTGCTAGAAATATATTTTTTGAGAAAAATGTTGACGTGTTCAATACTTTTTCCCTGGCTGTATAGATAAATGCGTATCTGTGAAGGTCAGTCCTGTTTAACTTTCATTATTTTGACTTGTCTAGTTCCTTATCCAAATAAACAACAAGTGCCCTATTTATACATGACTACGAATAATGCAAACCAATCAATTATAACTTCACTTCCTTTTTAAAAAAAATAGGAACAAATCATCTGCACTTTGGTGTTTCTCTGACACGTTTTAAAGATAAAATGGTGCAGGAAAAATCTGAAATACTCCACTGCTGTAGCTCCACCAGCTCACTGACCTCCACACTACGCGGTACATAGATACAATTGTTTGAATACACAAAGTAACGCCAGATAAGTAGCATTTTTGTTTTAATTTAAGGATATATGTTTTACAATATTGTTGTTTAGCAGATTTTAAAGTCTGCCGTATATCTACTTTGGGACTTGGTTTAAGATAAATCTGTTTTTAAGCCCAAAAAATGCAGATTCCATGTCAACAAAATGTCCAAAATTATATCCATGAAAATAAAATAAACTTGAGCAAATACACCTCATCTCATCTGTTTACAGCAGCCTTTCTCAAACTGGGGTGCCGCCAAAAAAATACATATTCTATTTAAATACATGAATATATTCTTTTTTTTTTTTTTTACATATGAATGGATTGACAAAATTGTAAATTCATTTTTGATTAATATATATATCAAATTAACCATAACAATCTGTCTCACGTACCCATTGTCAGTAACGTGGCATGACGTCCCCACTGGGGTCAGTCTGACTGCGCAGCACATCGTTTTATAGCCTAATTTAACCATGAAAATACATTTGATTTCACAAAGAGCAAAGAACAAGCAACAGCATCATGGATCGTTTTTTAAAAAGATAAGCCCCACAAGAACCGGACGTGATTGTTACACTGGGGTGACTTGAGATTTTCTGCACTTTTGAAAGGTGCCCTGACTGAAAAAGGTTTGAGTCAGGCTGGTTTACAGCATACTTCAGATCTATAGACACCTTTCTGTGTTAAATATTGATTGGAGAATGTGAGATGCACTGATTTGGAGTGTGTTGTGCAGGTTGTCATGCCCAGCCTTGAAAATAACCAGAATGTAACACCAAAAAGTGACTCTCCCTCTTTTCTGCTTCCAGAGAAAACCAGTGCCACAAGAGAATTTATCAAACATATGGGCATAAGAGCATGGCTAAAACAGCACAGAAAACAGTAAAGGTCTTATTTGTGATAAAATGAACTAGAATCCCTTCTTAGCTCCCTGAACATAAACCTCATACGGCTTCCCAGACTGCTACTTACTCCACATGCAGTCTTTACTGTACATCAAGGTTAATCACTCAGATGAGCCCTGAGTTTGACCTGGTCTGATTGGAAACTTGGAAGAAGACGGAGCAAACCACCATCACTGACAGGAGCCTATTTAATGGGGTCACCATCAGTGTCTAAAATAATCACCTGAGAAACACACATAACATGATGGCACCAACCTCCAACAGCGAGGAGAAAAACCATCCAGTATGACCCAGGGTCATGGCTGAAAGAGGAACATCAAAGTGCGCACAGAACCAGCAAAGCACTTTAACAGCCCAGGGTCAGGAAAGGCCAAAAACCAAAATACTTGATGAAAAATCTGTTTTGTGCACTTTAATGCTGGTAACTGCTGTAAAGTTTGGACTTTTCTTGGACTTCTGTTGTGTTGAGAGGACAGAGATGCACTGAAGGATGAACGCAAATCTGTCAAATGATGGATCATTTAAGGAACAGTACACCCAAAAACATGATGTGCGTTCATTTTTTACTCACCCTCATGCTGAGCAAGACTGGAGCACTTAATAAGCCAAAGCCCAAAGTTTGGCCCAGGAGGGAGGGAAGCAGGGAGGCGCTTTTAAGGGGGGGGCTAGGAGGGAACGGAAGCCGGCCCCAGAGAGGTTTTAAAAAAAAAGAAACTTTAAATATCTCAAAAGGTTTTCGTTTTCCCCCAACTTTCACTGGTTCACCGGCTTCTGAACCAAAAAGGTCCATAAAAGTCCACAAAAACTTGTCAATATTCCTTCATACTGCTCGTCCAATGTAATCCAAGAGTCCTGACAGGGTAGCGTCCAGAATTTACTCGAAACAACATAATTTAGTATATTTTTAGAGCCTAAACAGAACTGTATTGCTGTTTCAATTTGTGCTTTCGTGTGCGTTCACGACACCACGGAAGCTGCAGCGTTCAGCGCCTACTCTACCAATAATGCAAGCATAGAAGAAGAAATTAGCTGTTTACATTGTGCCAAGAGCGACCGAGCTGCAGACAAACACAAGAGGGGATGGCTATTGATTTTATTTATTTTTTTTTGTGATAATGTGCACATAATGATACAAGATTAAAAAAGAAAACGCGTTATCTCATCTGCTGCGACTTCCATAGTGTTGTGAACTCGCAAGGACGCGCTTCTTTGCAGCTAGATGTAGTACTGTTTAAGCTATGAAATACACTAAATGATGTGGTTTCCAGTAAATTCTGGACGCTACCCACTCAGGACACTTGGATTACATTGGACGAGCGGTATGGAGGAATATTGACATGTTTTTGTGGACTTTCATGGACCTTTTTGGTTCGAGCGCCGGTGAACTCCATAATATGAAAGTTGGGGGAAAACGAAAACCTGTCCGATCTCCGGCTGCATTTGAGATATTAAAAAAGTGCTCCAGAGTCTTGCTCAGCATGAAGGTGAGTAGAAGATGAACGCACATCATTCTTTGAGTGTACTATTCCTTTAACCTCACCCAGACCACAATAATACACACCTGAGCTTCCAGAGGTCTCGTGTGTTTCACCCACATTTCAACATTTGCTTTTCTTTCATTGTCCAGGTTGTTACAAACCTCAGTTGTTTTAATTATTCACATTCAAAATTATTCATTAAAAGAAATATTACAGACAAACAAACAAAAAATAAAACAAACAAACATGATGGGGCTCCGAAGCTAAAATTTTGTTGAGGCAATCACTGCAATCAGGTGTTTTCTGTAACGTCTGTGGACACCTGTTGACAGGTATGTTGGTCCATGTTCATGGGAAAGGTTCGGTAATGTGTCTGGGACAGTTTTATTTGTTTTTTCTTATTATTTTCAACCACAATTCAAAAGCAATGTTTTATTTCACTAAATTATCATTTTGTACATTTTTATTCCTTGTTAGTTTCTTTATTTTCTTGTTATTGAATTACTTTTGTGAATTTAGCCTTTTCTTCAGTTGGAGGGTATGAATAATTTTGAGGATGACTGTATGTTTCAAATTTAGCACAAGGAATGAAAATTACATCAATCAGCTTTAATATCGGTATTGGCCAAATGAGTTGCAAAATATTGGCATGTCGGATATCGGCCAAAAATCCAATATTCTGCATCCCTGTAGAAATTGCTTTTAGTTGTGCATAACATTAGTTGTAGGCAATTTATTCAAACAACCTGGGGAAAACACATGGAAAGCTAGTATTACCGTGCTTAAACAGGCAATGACCCACTTCTATTTATGGTGGTTATGATTTTATTTATTTAGTTTTTCACAGCACAGCTAACTGAAGGAAAACATCATTGCATTATGCTGAAACAAACAAGAACAGCAGCTGTCTAGGAAATGTTTCACTGTTGCTCTCTCACTGACATTCAGCAAAAAACAATTATGCCACAGCAGAAAAAACTACTTCCACAAAGCTCGAGTCCATATTTATTTAACCCCACGTTAATCTTATCTAAGACTCCCAGACATGTCAGTGTAAATTAATCCCTCAGTTAAATTCTTCAGGTAGCACAACCTTAACATAAAAAAAAAAAAAAAAACGTAAAAAATGACTGCTTAATCTGCTGATTTTTCCAGTGGAACCCCTCACAGGCACTGAGACTCTTCATTTTTCTGTTTTTCAAATATGTTTAATGTCAAATTTATGAGAAATCCGTGTTTTTAATTCCAAATTATTTATTATAGCTCCAAACTTTATTTAAATCAAACATGAGATTGTTAATTTCTCTCTATAAAACAGACCTGTTTGATGTAAAATGTATTAATACTTTTTTTTTAAGAGATTACAGCTGCTTTAGGGTTTAATAGGCTGTTCAGTGGTGAATTCATTCTGTTTGAAGTGAAATAATTTTCTTCTGTATTTAATCATTATATTTATAATTGCAGCTTAAAGATCAGTGTCAGATGGATAGTTTCAATGCATGTGATGCAACTATTTTTTAACATATTCTTTATTCCAGCTTTTCTTAAAGAGATCACACACTAATTATATTTGTATAAAAAACTTCAAGGCTATGAAGTGAGTTAAGTAAACACGAGTGAAGCAACAGATACAAATGCAAATTACAGACTTTCTTTAAAAACGTATCATGTTGTAGATGGTATGTAACATGTTGATGCAGACATTGAATGATCTGTTCCTGACAAGGAGAAGCTCACCATCCAAATGATGGAATCAGGTTTTCCAATCACTTTCATGGCCACAGGTGTAGAAATGAAGCAGCTCGGCATGCAGACTGTTTCTACGAACATGTGTGAAAGAATGTGTCGCTCTCAGGAATCAGTGGATTCCAGCGTGGAACTGTGATAGGATGCCACCTGTGCAACAAATCCAGTGGTGAAACTTCCTCACTTCTAAATATTCCACAGTCAACTGCCAGCTGGATTATAGGCAAGACAAGTTTATTTGTATACCACATTTCATGTACAGAACAATTAAAAGTGCTTTACATAAAACATTATAAGCAAAAGGGGAAAAAAAAAGAATAAAAAACTAGAAGCATGATTCAAAATTAAAAACATGTTAGATTAAAAAGAGAGAATATAGAGATGTGCGGATTTTAACTTTCGAATAAAATCTGTAAATGCAGCTGAGAACAGGTGGGTCAAAGTGTTTCAGCTGATCTGAGACGTTCTGGGAGTTTGTTCCAGACATGTGGAGCATAGAAGCTGAACGCAGCTTCTCCATGTCTGGTTCTGACTCTGGGAACTGATAAAAGACCGGATCCAGATGACCTGAGGGGTCTAGTAGGTGGACCAGTGCACAAAGCAGGTCCATAAAGACCTGGATGCAGAGTCTGGGGTGGAGGAACTGGACTGGCCTGCACAGAGTCCTGACCTCAACCCCATAAAACACTTTTGGGATGAATCGCAGCGGAGACTGAGAGCCAGGCCTTCTGGTCCAACATCAGTGTGACCTCACTAATGTGCTTCTGGAAGATGGTCAAAGATTCCCAGAAACACTCCTAAACAGGGATCCCACACATCCTGGAAAACCTGGAAAATTATTGAACATTTTTCCAGTCATGGAAAGCACATGGAAACTGAGAAAAATGTCCTGGAAAATGACTTTTCTTCCCTCTGCATTGTGGCTGAATGCAAACTGCTTCGTCCGTGCTTCGTCGCTTTTGTGGCTGTTTTGTGGCTCCTTTGTGGCTACTTCGTCATTACTTCGTCGCTACTTCGTCATTACTTCATTGCAACTTCATTGCTACATCATTGCTACTTCCTTGCTGCTTCATCACTACTTCATTACTACTTCATTTCTACTTCCTCACAGCTTCATCGCTACTCAACGTTGCTGTACAAAATATCAGCTACAATTGTAGAACATTTCTCCAAAAGCTTGGGGTGGAATTTATTAGTCTATGTTGTGATAACTTGACTCGTACTGTAGCAGCTGGAGAAGTCCTGGAAAATAACTTCAAGAAAAGAGTGGGAACCCTGCTAAACCTTGTGGACAGCCTTTCCAGAAGAGCTGAAGCTGTTCTAGCCGCAAAGGTGTACCAACATCATATTGAACCCTATAGATTAGGAATGGGATGTCACTTAAGCTCATATGGGAGTCAAGGCAGGTGAGTCAACACTTTTGGCAATATCGTGTAGGTACTGTTCTTTGTTTAGTTTTGTAAATTTCAAACAGTATTTTCACTTGTATGCCACCATTGTTCACATTGTACACATTTTAGGGTAATAACTGACAAGGGTTGCTGCAGTCTCAGCAGCATGTAGGATTGTATCAGCTCGAAACTGACTGAAAACGAGCTTTTCAACAGAGATCAATGAAGAAGAAATCAATGAAAATACACTGAAAGAGAGGATGAGAGAAAGATGAGGATAATCCTCCACTTTCTAAAGTAAGCATCGGGATTACACATCTAATATAGAATAGAGTAAAGGGTTATATGTTGTGTAATATAAAATAAACTGAGGAAATCACACAAACAAGCTGATTACATTTCACCATGTCAAAAGATGTACAATATATATTGAAGTTTTGCTTGCAAATAAAAAGCTGTGGCAGCTCCTGAGAAATCTCTCAGGGGGAATGATTGTTATGACAAAGGTTACCTGTTCAGCTCACAGTAAGATTTTCCCTTTACCTCTGGAAACTAAATATACGTGCTCGAGCCAGCCTAAGAAATCTTTGTGACTGAAATAATTTTGGCTTTTCAGTGAATGAAAATTTAATCAAAAAGGAGAAATGGCATTAATTTCCTTCAAACTTGGAGAGATACAATAAACAATTTTTTAAAATTCTAAACAATAATAAAAAAAAAGGGAATTGCATATATTTGAAAACCAATTCATTTACACTATTTACAGTCCACCATGTAAGATTACAGTCGTTAAATGCAACATCAATCCTGTACATCAGAGGTCTCAAAGAGAATTTGGCCAAGAGACATTGATGAATCTGTCATCTCACAGGACCAAAAAGTATATCCAACCATTCCTTTAATTTGAATTATTAATAATCCTACACATTTACCAACGCAAAGCTGCCACAGCATCCACAGCTCTGTGTTGTTGGAGACGCTCTCCTCTCCACCAGCAGAGTGCTGCTGCATCTACTTCTAAACAGGGTAAGATTTAAACTTTCAAAGCTTCTTTCAGACCTGATCCATTGCCAGTGACACAAAACCCTCATACATTCGTTTAAAAACACAGTAACTCTTCAACCATTTATGCTATCAATCAGTGTTGTACTGAGTGAATTCATTGAACTATTGTTCAGCTCTCTTTATGATTTAATTTGATGTTTATCCTTTTTTCTATGGGTAATGCATTCATCCAGCATTTAACAATCCATAAATATTTAACAAAAACACATTCCATGCAAAAAAGAATAAGAGCAGGAAGAAGAATAAGTTCTTATGAGCTCCCTACCCCAATCTCATCATGAAATAAACAAATCAGACCTCACATCAGTGCTTTAAAACTAAGGGTTCGTTATCCGCCAACTTTCATATAATGGAGGTCACCAGTGCTCGAGACGAAAAGGTCCATAAAAGTTCACAAAAACTTGTCAATATTCCTCCATACTGCTCGTCCAATGTAATCCAAATGTCCTGAGTGGATAGCGCCCAGAATTTGCTCCAAACAACATCATGTAGTAGATTTTTATAGCCTAAACAATAGATCATCGGACTTCCCCAATGCGCGTTCATGACACTACGGAAGCCGCGGCAGACCAAACCAGACGAGATTGTGCATTTTTATTTCTTTTAAATCAAGAGGCCTTTCAACGGGTCATCAACACAGCCCAGGGGATAGTTGATTGTCCCTTTCCCTCATTGGATGACCTTCACAGTGCTTTCTGTGCTAAAAAAGACTGAAAGTATTGTTAAGGACACTTTCCATCCTGGTCACTCTTTGTTTGAACTGTTGCCGTCAGGCAGACGATACAGAACAATCAAATCGAGAACAAACAGACTAAAAAGCAGTTTCTATCCAACAGCAATGACTATCCTGAATGCCTTAAGGAATAACCCTTAACACAATACTATCCTGGGATTGTGCAATATTAATGATTGTGGGATATGTTTGTTTTTTTTTTCCTGTTGAATGAGAATGTTATGACTGTGTGTTTATTTTATGTAGTATTTATGACTGTAGTTTACTTAAATGCACTGACTGCCTGGCACTTTTAAAAATTTTGTTGTATTTGTTACAATGACAATAAAAGACTATTCTATTATTCAATAGCCAACCCCTCTTGTTTGTCCACAGCTCGGTCACTCTTAGCACAATGTAACCAGCAAATTTCATCTTCCACGCTTGCATTACCGGAAGAGTAGGCACTGAACTCCAGAGAAAATGAGTCCAGTGGCGGCTGCTTTACAACACTGCATCCAACGCTTTGCATTGCACTTGGTGATGTATGGCTTTGATGCAGCTGCTCCACCATGGAAATCCATTCCATGAAGCTCTCTGCGCACTGTTCGTGAGCTGATCTGAAGGCCACATGAAGTTTAGAGGTCTGTAATGATTGCGCTTCAGCATCCCCTGAACCCCCGCTGTCAGTTTACGTGGCCGACCACTCCGTGGCTGAGTTGCTGTCATTACCAAACACTTCCATTTTCTTATAGTACAGCTGACAGTTGACTGTGGAATATTTAGTAGCAGAGGAAATTTCATGACTGGATTTGTTGCACAGGTGGCATCCTATCACAGTTCCACATTGGAATTCACTGAGCTCCTGAGAGCGACACATTTTTTCACAAATGTTTGTAAAAACAGTCTGCATGCCGAGCTGCTTCATTTTATGCACTTGTGGCCATGGAAGTGATGGGACACCTTATTCCCATCATAATGCACATGCTTGGTGGTAACTGCGTGTGTCATTTTTTGCAAGAGGCAGAGCAACTAGGCCTGTTCAAGAAGAGGTTTACATTTATTGTCAGCTGCAAAATGTCAGTAATTGCAAAAATTGATGATCCCCTAAGTGCAATCAGTGGAATATTCTCTGTGGCTAATTTTCTTTGGATCCCACTTTGCTCTTTGTTTCATAGGATCCACAAGTTCATCAGTGTCGGACCACTGGCTAATCAGGCTGACCGGCGACAGCAAGAGGGGCAGTCTGGTGTCTCGCTCCTCAACTACCTGCCCGTCTTCCATACCGGACTCTCCAGAGTCACCCGTCTTCCATGACAATGGCTTTAAAGAGGAACGAGGTAAGGGACCATCCCTAGAAATTGCCTCAATGATGTATGGAAGATTTTGATTTCTGAATATGAAATCTTAAGTCCTTTTCTCTACATGTGTTTGTCAGGGGGTTTTGAGAGCAGACCATTTGTCAGGGGTCTTCAGGGGCGCAGTGTAAGCATGAGAGTCCCCAGCAAGACCAAGGACACCCTGAGCAAAGTGCTTCCTCTGCGCTGGTCCTTTGGTTCCAAAGACCGACGGAAACCTAACCAAGTGCCTCCTCCGGTGGAGGATCCAGCTCCTGTGGAGCTGGTACAGTACTTGGAATCTGGCCGGAGACCCCGATACACAAAGGATCCAATAGTAACACTGATGAGTGAGTCGCGCGGCAAAAAGGAAGCTTCTGAGGGCCAAAGGGTCACGGGCAATGTTCGATCTGCCAGTGTTGGGAGTATAAGTTGTGTAGGTAAGAACGTAGAGGAGCCATCTGTCCCACAGGTCCCGGAGGGCCAGAGGCGGCCATCAGTGAAGGCGGCCAGTCTGAGACGGAACAAAGGAAGCCAGCAGAAAGAGGAGGGTACAGTGCATATCAGTACAAGTGTTAGCAGCAATACTCTCACCAGGAGGAAAGACGCCACGAGGCAGAGCTCTTCTAAACAGTCAAATGATTCAGAGACAAAAGGGAGCTCCAGTGCTGGAGTTCATCCCAGCTACAGCACGCCCAGTCTTCAGGAAGGGACTCTGAGAAAACAAAAGGGGGACAGGGCCGATCACCACGGTGCACATGAAGAAAACCCAAAGCCCAAGAAAGAAGTGCCCAAAAGCCATGATGGCCTGCTCTCTTTCTTCAAAGGGAACTTCCTAAAGAAGGATAAGGACCCCAAGAAGTCCAAGGAAGGTGAGTTGAGGAAAGGAGGAGATGAGGAAGGAGGCAAAAGGACCTTATCGAGAGCTTCACTGTCTAACGGATCAGCGGGAGGCAGATCGGGAGTGGAAGGAGGCAAGTTTAACAGCACAGGACGTCAAGTTGATGATCTGGCAAACGGGAAGGTGGGACGCACAGCCGGTGACATCAAACGCTCCCAGAGCTCCTCCAACATACCAGCCAAAGCGGAGCACGGCATGCGTAGGACAGCATCCTTACATCGCAATGGGATGTCGACAGCACCGTCACGGAGCTTGACGACAGAGAAGCAGTCCTACGGCACCCTGCAGAGGACTCGCTACAGCACGACTTCACTGGGGCGCAAAAGGACAGTTCCCGAGTCCAGCTTCTGATTTAGAGATACAATACACACTCATACTCACATAAGCCTTATCCCTGAGGGACAGGAATGAACTCCAATCTCTTAGATCAAAGCAATAGAGCTCCATTCATGGCAATGCGCCTTTTGTATTCCCTGTAAATGAAATGGCTTGAGTGGTTTGCACAATAGATTTGAGAGATGGAGCAAAGATCATTTCAGATAAATGCAAGCTGAAATGGTTCAGACTGTCAATTAACAAATATCAGAGTGAGTTCATCCCTGTTTTGTTTTTATGATGTAAAAGAAGTGCCTGAGCAACCTAAATGCAGTTTAGACCAATGAGTTTTGTCTGTTTTAGCACGGAAGGCAAATATGAACGTACTATACGCTTTTGTGTCTTATCAACGAAGCGATTGCTGGAAGAAATCACTCCCTTTTAACTCTTTGAGGTTGTTGGTTGCAATTAAAATACTGATTATATATAAGAATGTATTTTGTCCACTTGATTAATGGTGGTGCTTGAGGCTGAAGATTTGTATTAACTTGTTATTCATATTTAATCACCTGTTTAAAGGTGATAGCTACAACGTTTTCATAAAAACGAATTTTTCAAAAATCACTCAATGAAAAATACATCCACAGGACATCATGAAGTGTACAGAATAAAAGTCCAACAGAAACATTTTTATAGCATATAAATGATTGTTTTTCCTTTTGTTTTTGCCACATCTATACACACCATAATCCCCCCTCCACCAAACTTTACACTTGGCACAATGCAGTTAGACAGGTACAGTACCGCTGTCCTGGCAACTGCCAAACCCAGACTCGTCCATCAGATTGCCAGATGGAGAAGCGTGACTCATCACTCCTGATGAGAGCGACCCATTCTTTCACACGTTTGTAAAAACAGTCTGCATGCCTAGCTGCTTCATTTTATACACCTGTGGCCATGGAAGTGATTGGAACACCTGATTCCCATCATTTGGATGGTGAGCAATCCAAATGATTGCTCATTTATTTATATACACATACATATATATATATATATATATATATATATATATATATATATATATATATATATATATGTATATGTGTGTGTATATATGAGTAAAAGGTAAACGAGTGTGAGTGTGCCACCTACTGACTAGGAGAAATTAAACTTGTAGCTATCACCTTTAAGGCTTATTTAAAGTTCAGGTTGGCTTTGAAAACAATGTATTTTTTTATTGGTTTATTACCATTCGATCAAGAATGCAGTAGCTGCTTATTCATGCTTTAACTTTCAGGAATTTGAAAAGCACATTTGTCCACTGTGAAGTTAAATATGAAGGCAGTATGAACATTAAGGTGTTAAGAATGTGATTGTTTTTAACATCAACCATGATTTGTGTTGTTCTACTACTATCATGTAGCCACTTCTCTACTTTTTTCTGAATACTGACAGTGTTTTCTGAATGTATTAACAGTCGATAAATGCATTTAACTGTGGGCTGGGAGGCTGGCTAAAACAAAGAGTGCAGGTTCTTTTCCTTAAACTGTTGCTCCATGTTTTATTTCATGTATGGTTAGTGAAAGGAGGGGGGGGATAGTCTTTGGTTTTTATTTTTGCTGTATGTTCACTAAAACATGGCTGCTACTGAAAATACCAGTTTATGTCGGATCATGTGGGATTTTCTTATTTCTCCTCTGTGGAGCAGAGAAATACTTCAAAAAGGCTAAAATTGACTAAAAGAAATTTAATTATAATTGTCAGTTTGAATAATTGAATCAGTTGGAGTTTTTAAAGATTTTTTTAAGCCTTTTATATGCATTTACTGTTTCATTGTATGTTAAACTAAAGAACTCTGATTTGGTAGGCTGCATTTACAGATGTGCATGCCAGCAGCTGTTCATTTGTCCAACCTCTTCTAGTTAAAAAACATTGCACTTGATGTTTTCATATCGCTGCATATTACATGAAGCTATACTACTGTTTGGAATTTTTGTTAGATATGGCAGAAATATATATATATAAACATAATTTAATGAAATATAATTAGATCAACAGCAATGAAAATGATGTTTTGGGGCCATCAGCCCTCAAGAGTCGATTTAAATTGTAATTATATTCCCTACTGCTTTTCATTTAGGCCCCCAAAGAACGAGAGCCTCTTTAACCTCCCTGTGAATACTAAACGCGGTGGTTTGCCTTTGGTGTTCGCAGGTGGATGAAGCAATAATCTGAGCAGCGCTGACTTCTAAGCCACTGACTCACTTTTCTCTGCACGGTTTTGCTGCAGCATCAACAATTTGCATCTCATTAAAAACAGAAACAACTAATTCTCTTATCAAACTCAGTAAATGCATATATAAAAGGGATTATTAATCATCCGGTGAATTTTTTTTTATCAGCTTTGTTTTTCTTTGCACTGTTATAAATTGTTAGCTGCCCTGTTTTTTGTTTTATCTGGAAAAATGAAGGTTTCACTCTGTGTGACGGCCCGGCTCAGCCAGGCAAAAGGGAATTAACATAAGACCATGTAACTGCCTTTTCACATATTAAACCATTCTTATTATTTATTGAAGAGTTTCTATCCTTTAAAGTAGACTTTGCAGACATGTTTTTGTATGTTAAGGACTTACTTTTACCTTTCTCCCATCAGAGGAAGTGAACTAGAATGGATTTCTGTCCATGTCCTTCTAACTCTGCAAAGTATTTAAAAGGAAATCTCAGCGGTGTAAGCAGAAGTGGAAAAGTTGGAGCCAGTTTTACTGTATCAGCCTCTTTGATAACAAAACAACCAAATGTGCTTATTTTTCATGGTTCAGTTTACAGTTGAGGTCATATGGGGGTGTGAAACTATCCTTGGCTTTTGTATGTATCCCTCTCTCTGCATGTATTTTCATTAATACAGAACAACTGTTCTTCAGTCTCGCAGATATTTGAAGTGTATTTTGCATTAAGTACATTTGTATAATTGCCTTTAATTCATCCTCCGACATCACAGTTTTTTAAGTGGAGGACGTTCTTTGTGAGCATCTCTATGTCCAGCTCACATTCTGAAGGTTTCCGTTGAACATATTGGATGTATTTTTCTCTCTGCACTGAACTGTTAAGTTTCCTTTGTGAGAACTAAATTTTTTAATTTTATGAATTTTGATTTATTCAGAAAAATTCCCCTTAATGAGATGTTGAGGTTTGAGGTCATTTTTAATGCTAAATTTGCATCCAGAGTTGTAATTAGTTTATACAGTATGAAGTTCTCTATCGCTCATGAGTTTAAAATGGATAGTACACCCACAGAATGATGTGCATTCATTTTCTACTCACCCTCATGCTGAGCAAGACTCTGGAGCAATAATTCAAGTGAAGAAGAAGAAATTAGCTGTTTTCATTGTGCTAGGAGCGACTGAGCTGCAGACAAACACAAGAGGGTTAGCTATTGATTTAAAAGAAAGAAAAAAAGAACGAGCAATCTCGTCTGGTTTGGTCTGCCGTGGCTTCTGTAGTGTCGTGACTCGCATGGGCACGCATCGGGGAAGTACAATATTCTACTGTTTAGGCTATAAAAATCTACTAAATGATGTGGTTTCCTGTAAAGCCGAGTTTATATATATATATATATATATATATATATATATATATATATATATATATATATATATATACACCGGTGGTTTTAAGTTTTTTTTATGGGGTGAAAACTGGAGGATTTCTGCAAACACTTTCTGAACAAGAGACCTGAAAATAATTAATTAATGCTCAGACTTTTCAAAAGTCAAGAGGTATTGGCAATGGCTTTAATTTCACCGCAGCTGTTATTTGCCTTATTTTAAAAAAAGATACTCCAAGATTGAAATCTTTACTTAAGACGTGAAAGGTCACAAAAAAAAAAAAAAAAAAAGAACAAAGTTTATCTTTGTTTTTAATTCAGAGTCCATTCATGGATCCGACATTTGCAGTTTCTATTTAACAGAATTAGTGCAAGCATTGAAAGGAGGAAGCTTTATAAAATGGTATAAAGCATCAACTACCTTTATCCTCATCCACTAACGGGAAGTTATTCTTTTTGCACAGTATAAAAAACACAAGTACAAAAACAATCTATGGAGAAAGCAGATTGTGTGGGTGAATAAAACTATGAGTTATCTCATCTAAATATTCAACAGAAGAACACAAAATTAGATGTTGCATAAAAAATAGACATCAAGTGAAATTAATACACAACTGAAGAAGAAAAGAAAAGAAAAAAAAGTATATGCATACACGCGCATGCTAATACATATAGACATGCAGTCGTCCTCAAAATTATTCATACCCTGAAATTAAAGAAGGAAATAGATCAGCTGTCAGTGAAATAAGTTAAATAAGAAATTGACAAAAGTAATAATAAATAAAAATTCTATAAAAATCGGATCTGTACAATTTACTTTCTCCTAAAATTATAATTTTGTAAATTTTTATTTATTTTTAGTTTCTTGTTATTTGAATTACTATTGTGAATTTGGCATTTTCTTTAATTGTAGGTTAAGAATAATTATGAGGATGACTGTGCATCTGAGACAGATTGAGGAACATTTACTTGAAACTTGCCAATTTAAATGAATTCATCTTTCTTTTTTAATATTTATCATCCTTAATGCAAACACACAGGATTTTACCCTCAGATAAAGACACCAGCCAGGTTTAGCTTTCTTTTTTTTCTTGGAAACGTAGAACTTGGAAATCCTGCAGTTAATTGTCTATAACTTGGTTTTCTTTTCCTCCTTAGGGATCACTGTTTTATTTGTTTAATTTTACAAAGACAAAGGTATAGATCTGGGTGGGGTCAATGGCACGGTCCACTTGTGGGTAAATCTGCTAATCTGAGCACTTCTGTGTAAACACTGTTCGTTTTGGGGTTTTTCTTCCACCAGACATTAAAAAAAAATGTTTTATACTCATATTTTTTACTTTTTCTAATGAAAGTCTGTATGTATTTATGGATACACACTGGCGGAACTACAGTCATTTAACAGGTTGTGTGTAGTCATCATCACTGTATCAGGATGAGCCGACCTTCAGTGTACTGCACTGCACAAAGGAAGCCTCTACTGTAAAACTACAAGTGTCTGAATTATCCTCTGTACTGATGCTATATTACATGTTTAAAACATATTTTTTCAATCAAGCAAATAAAAAGATGTTAATAAATATTACAAAAACCTTTTCGAGCCTTAAATATTATTTGTAAGTTGTACAGTCATCATGCACACAGTACATCACAGGCAAAATGGCAACTAGTTTTCAGTGGGTTTTAGTTCAGTTGTTTATATAACATTTGCACATTTACATGTGTAAATGTTTATCTAGAGCAGCAGTCACACCTACAGGTACAAATTAATACTCACAGGCGTTAGGTTCAGTAAATAAGGACAACTTTTGGTCTGTATTTATTTCTAAGTACAGTGGCAAGTCGTAAAGTCAAAATATAGACTATTATTGACTAATCCGACGAGCATTTTGTGTGTTGCGCCATCTTGCAGCGCCGGCATTGCCTGGCAAACAAGTCCCAACCTCATATCTGCCAACATGGAAAGCAGCAATCTCTAAAGTACTGACTTTTTTTTTTTTTTTTTTTACATCCGAGCATTAATTTAAACTATTATTCATCTCCAGAAACTGGCTTTAATGACAAGCCGCACTGGAATAACACGTAAATCTCGTGATTACCTAAAAACTAAACTCTTTCCAAGGTGGTTACTTTTCTATTTTCTCCCATATTTGGCTTTTGGTATTGTTTCAGGACTGTACGGACCACGTAGCCTTCACATGTCCTGCAGATGAAACTAAAGGCTGCAGGACACAGTCTTCCTGATCCGTTTGTGTTTCTGACTGAACTGGTTTTATTTTCTGGTCCCAACGTTGCCCTGATCAGAGCAAATAACCTGATATTTCACAATATCTCCCAGATTAGTCATTAACTCTCAGCAACACCACAGCTGTCTCTGTTAGCATTAGCTAGCATGAGAACGTTAAGCGGTGCGTCATTTTCGGGAGCATAGATATGTGAAATAGAGTGTCAGATTATTGAATGTTCACCATAATTTACCATGTTTTTGTTGCTGGGGATTAAATCCAGTGTTTTCTCCACTTCGGCAGCAAATTATTCCTCCTCTGCTCTGATTGGCCGATATTCCTCTCCGATCCGAACACACTGACATCAGTGGACTGAGCAGCACCGTCCACTTTTGTCACAGACAGCAGAAATCTTCATGAAATAAATGTCTGATCTTCTTATTCACTTATTACCACATTAAAGTTTTCCTCTGATGTTCCAACAACCAGGAATGTGACGTCCTTCCAGATTTTCTCCATGTTGTTAAGAAAAATGTCCGATTATCTGTTCTACACGCTCCCCAGGCAATGGCGGACGGTCCAGTTGTGGCATTTGGCCAGATTACTATAAATATTCATATTGATGTTGCATGAAGGATAAATATGGAAGAGGATCAGGGCCACTGAAGGAAAAATAAAATCTGAGAAAAAGTCAGAAAAAAGTTGCAGGAATTTATTTTTCAATTTCTGAAAAAGTCAGAATTCTGACTTTTTCTCAGAATTCTGAGATTTAAGGAGTTTGAAGATGATTCTTTGTTTGATGGGGAGCCAGTGGAGTTGTTGCAGGATGGGAGTGATATGATGAGAAAGGGGGGTCCGAGTAATCAGGTGTGCTGCTGAGTTTTGAAGGAGCTGCAGTTTCTGGAGGGACGAACAGAAGTGAATTACAGTAATCAATGCGAGAAGTGATGAGGCTGTGAACAAGGATGGCGGTAGTTTAGGGAGTGAGAGGGATGGAGACGAGAGATATTACACAGGTGGAAGTAGGCGAACCGGGTGATGTCATTAATGTGAGACTGGAAGGAGAGTGTGCTGTCGAGGATGACACCCAGACTCTTAACCTGAGGGGAGGGGAGGACAGTTGAGTCATGGAGGGTAATGGAGAAGTTATTGGCTTTGGAAAGAGTGTGAGGTGTGCCGACTACGAAGACTTCAGTATTAGAGCTGTTCAGTTTGAGGAAGTTGGATGAACACCAAACGTGGATTTCTTGGAGACAGAGGGTGAGGGCGGTCGGTGGGAGTGAGGCAGATGTTTGAGTAAAGAGGTAGAGCTGGGTGTCGTCCGCATAGCACTGGAATTTGATGTGATGTTCACGGAGGATAGGGCCAAGAGGGAGGATGTAGATAATAAACAGTGGGGGCCCCAGGACGGAACCTTGGGGCACACCAGCAGAAACGGGGAAGGAGACGGATTTATGAGATTTGAGTTGTATGAACTGTGTCCTATCAGAGAGATATGACGTGAACCAGGCTAGAAGGGTGTGGCTGATACCGGTGGATGATAATCGACTGAGGAGAGTGGCGTGGAAAATGATGTCAAAACCTGCTGCTGTAAGATCCAGGAGAACGAGGATGGAGAGCAGTCCAGAGTCAGAAGCCATGAGGAGGTCGTCAGAGATCTTGATGAGTGCGGTTTTGGTGCTGTGCAGGGGACGGAAACCAGATTGAAACTGCTTGTAGATGTTGTCTGACATCAGGGCCCAGTTTTTCAAAACTTTGAGTCCAAATCCCTGGATTCAGGTCCTTGGACTCAGATTGATATCTGGGTATTTCAAAACTTTGGTGGATTGGATCAAAATGATCCTGATCCTGTTAGATGGAGACTTAGTAATCCGTCCCTCCCACTGGATTATTGACAGAAAACAGGAAATGATGACATAAAGAACTTGTCTCGAGCGCGTGTCTGATCAATATGATTATGTATAAGTCAATGCTGAAGCTGAATCATCACTGCAAACAGAGAAACAACTCTGGCAGTCAAATTTCTTTTTACTTCTTTAACTCAGAAGTTTGTACAGCAGGGAGAAGTTGTAGTTGAGAAACAAAGCGGTCTGTTAATACGCTACTTTTAACATTTCCATACCAATAAAGATGTTTAATAAATTATTTTAATATCCAAGACACAAATCAAGAGAGCTCAATAATAAAAATGTTTTATTTGGCAGCAAGTGGAGAAATGAAAATCTTGGGTAAAAGAAACTATTGAGAGTATTGAGCAGACTCAGCAGCAGAATGTCCTCTGAAAGGGACGGACTCTCTCAGCTCAGCAAGAAGAGGTGAAGGTAAAGAGCAAGATGCTTGACAAGCAGTTAAAGTAATAAATTTATGTGAAAATGAAACATGGTTATCAATTATTCATGCAAACATTTTTATTTATGGGGCGTCAACATGTTTACTTTGTGACAGAAATGTAACTTTTCAGGATTCGTCTGTAACTGTCACTAAATTCTGAGCTATGTGCAGATTTTGTTTACTTATTTTAAATTATGGACTGCAATTACAGCTATGTTCAGATTTGGGGAAATGCTGCAGATGTGTCGTTTATCGCACAGGCATCCTTTCATCCCTGTCGTAGTGATGTGAAATGATGTTTGTAGGTCGCCACTAAGGGGCGCTGTTCATTGTTATTGTGATGTCAGAAAGTGAAGAAGAAGAGAACATTTAACTTTTGTAGATAGCAGGAAGCGGCGGCAACGAATGAATGAATGCACCAGTCAAACAGAGTAATAAAAGTTTTTAATTATACAGCCGTGTTGGGACATTTTCTTGTGCGTTCAGCCACAACGACGTGCCGCAACATTTCCTCTTTAATGACATGGAGGCGTTTTTATCTGGATGCAACCGGTATAAGAGACAAAAGACGGCTTTCCAGAACAAGTTTGAAAGGGTTGGAACTGGATTATTGCCTAAAATGCTTTGAGTGGTCCACATAATGAGTAATTTAGCGCATTGCTGGAACATGAAATGGTGTGCATGGGTGCATTTTCAAACGTGGATTCACTCTTCAAATCTTTAAAGTGAAAAACAAAGTCTCAAGCAAAAATAATTTACTTAGTAGAAACAAGAGCACTATGTTGGATGTTTGTTGTAAAATTGGCTCTATCACAATGCGTATGAAACATTTCATTTTTAAAAATATTGCGTGATCATATTATTTCCACAGTATGAAAAGAATTGATTTGTAGCAGATTCAGAGTGAAAGATGTGTCTGCAGCTGCAAACCTCATTATTTTCCACCTCAAGATCCTCCTCAAATCCACCTCTGAGGTGGGTTTATTTTAATCCCCATTTTCAGGATCAAAATGATCCAGATTTGGGCCTGTTAGATAAATATAACATTTGTAGCATTTAAGGGATTCAACATAGTTGGCATAAACTCAGATCTTTTGCAGTATCTCAGGTTATTCATGTAACTTTTTTTTTCTGCTCTCAGGTATGTTTCTAATTCTCATCAGTTACTATTTGATCATATAATGTTTATTCATTGTTCACTTTTATTAAAGGTATCAGTTTGATTGATTTTAATGCATTTATTATTGGTTATGATTTCATGGATTATCAATTAAAGGTATCTTGAGGTCTACTGATGTGTAATGATTAACAGGATTTGTTATATGCAGTTATCTTACATTTAAAATACTTTTCAGTATTCATTTTAATTACCTTTATTACCATTTAAGATGCTTTTAGTATTGCTTATGTACATTTATCTTGCATTCTTTTATTTCAGGTATTTTTTACTGTTTACTGTAATTCAGTTATGTAGTGTAAAGAGCAGAAGTGTAACCTACGCATGACCTTTAAGGATGCAGCTCAGACAGCTTGTTTATGACATTAGAAGATTTAGCAGGTGTCTTGTGTCTTAGCTACAGAAACCACAGAAGAGAAGCACCTATAAGAAGAGGAAATGTTCCCTTGTTGTGCTTAAACTTTCTTCCTGTTCGAATGAGCTGACTGAGTGTGATGAGAAGGTCATGATGTGGGTGACAGAAGTATGAAAGGTGATCGAATGAGGAATGGGAAGAGTTTAGGTGGAGAACAGACGGGGTCCAGACACCACGCAGGAGGACTTCTGCTAAAAGGTGAAGATGACATCATGAATAGATAGTTGACCTTTGTCTAGATAGGGGGAGTCAACATTAAAGGCCTCCTTCCACTGAAAACCCGTTTAACTTGCTCCTTCTGAAATACGGAGGGTTTCCCCTTGTTTACTTACACATGCTGACTTGCTAGCGTTGCGTTCCCCCAGTCGGCTGTGCTTCCTCATCACAGAGGCAATACGAAGAGAAGAGCGAATCGGGAACAGCCTCGCACTTCTACGTAACATTGCAAATAGCGTATCCCACGTGGGGTTTCTATCTGTCCATTGGAAGGCAGGTAACCCTCCACTACACACTAGAAGTAAAGACGGCACGACTGTAGCTTCGGAGTTGAGAAGCTAATTAGCTAACTGTTTGTTAGCATGACGGAACAAACTTGTTTGTCGGCTCTATTTCCTGTCTGTAACAAAATAAGAGTGGAGGGCGGAGCTTCCTTCATACACTGATGGGAGGCAGCCAATCAGACGGAAATTCATGAGAAGGACCCGGAAAAGCTGCCGTTGGACCACAAGCCTCTCTTCTAGTATACAAATACAGCTGGATACAAAGATACCAGAAGGTTTTTTTTAAACAGAAACGATGCAGAATGCATTCAATAATAATGGAGAACACAGAGATATTAATGAAATCACCACGGAAGTACAACTTTAAGCAAAAGAAGGGTTCTAGCAAGATAGCGCTGTTCTTTTCCAGACTGCCTGGAGAGGACGGTTTGTGTCTGATTGCTGGGGTCAAGACTGGTAAAGAAACCTGACTCAGTGTATTCAATAAATATTTTTTAAGTTGTACTTCCGTGGTCATTTCATTGATATTTCTGTGTTCTCCATTATTATTGAATGCATTCTGCATCGTTTCTGTTTAAAAAAACCTTCTGGTATCTTTGTATCCAGCTGTATTTGTATACTAGAAGAGAGGCTTGTGGTCCAACAGCAGCTTTTCCGGGTCCTTCTCATGAATTTCAGTCTGATTGGCTGCCTCCCATCAGTGTATGAAGGAAGCTCCGCCCTCCGCTCTTATTTCGTTACAGACAGGAAATAGAGCCGACAAACAAGTTTGTTCCGTCATGCTAACAAACAGTTAGCTAATTAGCTTCTCAACTCCGAAGTTACATTCGTGCCGTCTTTACTTCTAGTGTGTAGTGGAGGGTTACCTGCCTTCCAATGGACAGATAGAAACCCCACGTGGGATACGCTATTTGCAATGTGACGTAGAAGTGCAAGGCTGTTCCCGATTCGCTCTTTTCTTCGTATTGTTTCTGTGATGAGGAAGCACAGCCGACTGGGGGGAACGCAACGCTAGCAAGTCAGCATGTGTAAGTAAACAAGGGGAAACCCTCCGTATTTCAGAAGGAGCAAGTTAAATGGGTTTTCAGTGGAAGGAGGCCTTTAAGTAAAATTCAAGACTGCAGTCCTTGTGGATCATTCTCCATTCAAAGAACCACTGGAAGGAGGGAAAGATTCCAGGTAACAGGTTATTGTTTGTACTACTCTTGGAGAAGGGGGAACCTAGTACTGCCTTTATTGAAGTAGTACTCTTAGAGGAATGTGGAACGTAGACTGTCTTTGAGTTAAGGTGGAAAGCTAACCTTGTTTCCAGGGAAAGTGGAATGCCCTTCCAACAGGCCCAAACTTATGAAATACCCAAAAGAGCAAAAAATCTGGATTAAAGTTAGGATTGGATTCACAGATCTGGATTTAAATCTTCAGGATAAATTCTCGTTTGAAATACCCAATTTCTGATCAGATCTGGAAAAATCCAATCCACCTGGATTAATCTTGGTGGATTGGAGTTGGGAGGAAACCGATTTTTCCAGAATTATTGGATATGAGACGTAGGTTGTTAAAGTTGGTGGGGTCCAGGCCAGGTTTTGCAGAATTGGGGTGACTGAAAGCAGAATGGACTAAACCAGAGCTTAAGGAGGGATGGATGATTTTAGTAACAAGCAAGTGAAGAGCAGCAGGATTTAACCAGGGTGGACGGGAGTGGATCGAGCTGACATGTGGAAGGTTTGGATTTAGGAATGTTGTCAGAAATGGCTTAAATGGAGGGAAGGTCAAAACTGGAAAAGCTGGTTGCAAGAGATGGGGGTAGCGAGGTCGCCCCCAGAAACTGCAGCTCCAGATGAGGTCAGGTGTTTATGGACTTTTTTAAGAGCGTATTGCCGTGCACTGCATGGTTTAGTGAGGTCAGTGACTGGCGGGGTAATGGTAGTTGTGACAGTAGTTGATGGCTATCCTGGTAACTATGATTTTTCCTGCATCATTTCATTAATAAATGTATTTTGTCTTCTTCAGACCATTTAACCCTGGAAGGTTGTGTGTGAAAATCCCTGCAGATCAGTAGTTTCTGAAACACTCTGACCAGTTATCTGGCACCAACAACCAGAATATTTACTTTCAAGCAATGTTGTTGGTTTTGGGAATGAGGTCTGAGCTTCAAACAGTAAATATGCTGCTGCCCACAGTCGTAGAGGGAGTGTGGGGCTGAAAATTATGCTGAACTGTGGAGGCAGTGTTCACATCGAGCCTTTTACACTTGTAAGGATTGATAATTGGGATGCAGCGACGATTCAGCCATGTGAAGCTATGAACAGCGAAACGTTCACTGAACATAAAATGTGCATGGGTGCAGTTAAAAAACCTTAGTTACACACAAAAAAGTGGTTTTAAGCAAAGAAAATGTACTTAATGGAAATAAAAAGCCAATGTTGTATGTTTGCAGTGAGTTTGGCTCTGATTTATATTATTTACTCAATCTGAATGGAGTTGTTTTATTTCGAAGATTCAGAATGAAATAGTCACTGCAATTGCAAACTTTTTCTTTTTTTACACACTGCATAATCTACCTCAGGGTTCCCCAATCCAGTCCTATGAGGTCTGCAATCCTGCAGGTTTTCAATGTGTCCATCTGTGTCCACACTTGCAGAATATATTTAGAAAAACAAAGCACAGAAAGAAAATGTGTGTTATGCAAACACACAACAAGGTGTCTTTCCCACACGCATGTGATACAACATTCAGCAGTGCATGGACATGAGTGATTGAGTGGTTCTCCATCCTCACGTAGACATAACACCCATGGGTCACTGGATATGCCCATAACTATTAACTTAGCAATTCATGAAACTGTGCAGTTTTCAGAGACGCTGTTACTTCTTTAATCTATTTACTGAAGTACATTAAAACTCAATGGATACTTTATTTGGTGTACCTGTCCAATTGCTTATTAACACAAATATTAAATGAGCCAAAATCATGGCAGCATCTCACTCCGTATGTAGACGTGTAGTAAAGGCAGCTTGCTGAAGTTTAAACCGAGCATCAGAATGAGGCCGAAATGGGATTTAAGTGATTTTGAACGTGACATGGTTGTTGCTACCAGATGATTTGGTCTGAGTATTTCAGAAACTGCTGATCTACTGGGATTTTCACACACAACCATAGGGTTTACAGACAATGTGGAAAAGAGAAAATATCCAGTTCTCTTGACCAAATGTCTTCTTGATGTCCGAGGTCGGCAGAGAATGGGCAGACTGGCAGGAGATGATAGTAACAGTCAGCTATGTTCAGTTTAATCCAAATTAACTTATTTGCCCCCAAGAAACAATTAAAAAAGAAGGGGGAAAGGGGGGGGGGGGGGGGCTTAAAAATCTACTGAGACATGAGTCTTAGTAGATTAGTAGTAGTATGAGTCAATAGACACGAGCAAAGCACACACACTACAGAAGACAGCATTTAAGGATTAAAACCATGAATTATTTATAAAGTGCTTGGATTATAAAGAACATGCAGGTAATCCCAGCATATAAGCAAACATACGACTGCCTGATGCCAAATTCCTTCTCAACCAGCTGCTCTACAGTAGCTCTTCAAAACTTAAAGTCAGACTTGAACTATAAACAAATATGATTTCTTTTGCATAACAAAACAAGTGGAAAATTAACCTCCATCATAAGTTTTTACATCTGTTTTAATTTTTGCAGTGTAGTTTAGATTTAGTGTAGTTTACATGTTTTAAATGGGAATATTTTTTAACTTACTGGCTGTCATTCACTTATAAACATTAATTCAAATCTGAACGTTAAAGGCAGGGTAGGGGATCTTGGATAAATGGTTCGAACAAGCTACATTTAAAAAAATATACCTACATAACCGAGTACTGCCAAGTGGCTAGCTTGTTAGCTTCCCAGTAAATAACAGAGGCACCGGGTTTCCTAAAAGTGATAATTATCTCACCTCCAACTTCTTCTGTGGTGTAAAACATCCTCACTGCAAACACCAACACCTCCATGATTTGATCCTCATCTGTTTTTTTTTCTTTTTAAGAGCAAACAGCGGCATTGATAAGAGCAGCGAGCAGCTGCGTTTGTCTCAGTTCGTCTGCACTGTGAGATGCTCACGGTAAGTCGTGAGCACGTGCGCAAGGACGTTGGGTGTGCGACAAACAACAGTCGAGTTTGATGGACATAAGAATCATTCAATCAATCAGTACGGGCCGTTCGCTGGACCATCCAATGAAACGAATTTCACTGGATGGGGTTTTTCCAGTCCTGTACGTTCCACAGGTGATTATTTTTTTTGTGTGTGTGTGTCAGAATATTTCATTAATTGGCTGCAATCGGGGTGTGAAGAAGACTTAAAGCAATATAGTAAAAAATGCTCCTGAAAAAAAAAAAAAACACCCTGCCTTTAACTGCTATTAACGCTCATAAACGTTAATTCAAATCCGAACATTAACTGCCATTAACGCTTATAAACGTTAATTACAGGTTTGAATCAGGGAGCTGCAGAACACTCCGACGGAGCTTGTCAGAGAAAAACAAGTGTTGATCGTCTCTACTGCTTTAATTTTCACCTGATCCCGTAAATGGCAGCGTCAGACAAGGGTTAGTTGCGCAAGCAAAGCAGAAAAGGATGGAAGGAAGGAGGGAGGGATAGAAAGACAGATGTTTCTGTCAAATGTTGTGTTGTGAAACAAACTTGAGGCTTCTTTTTTTTTCTTTATACTTGCATGATCACCGAGGGGAAATTAGGGCGCTGCATTTCACCCATCTCTGTACTGAGAGTATCAGAGAGCAGGGGGCTGCTACTTAAGGCGCCCGGGAAGCAGTTGGTGGGGGGTTAAGGACCTTGCTCAGGGGTCCACAGTGGTTCACCCAGGAGTCGTGTCAGGGAATCGAACCAGGGTCCTCCGCGCCCAAGCCCACGACGCTACCACTGGGCTATCCACTCCCAATTTATTTTGCTATATAATTTATATATAAATTATATTAATATAATTTATTCATACTTATTTTTCTAGTGAATAATTATTTTGCCACCAAAACTCTTTTCTCAGTCTTCTTTTTGTTTTTTTTATAGAAGTAAACAGCTGTTCAGATGTTGGAAGCGTCACTAAAGTAGAAAATAATGGCACCAAAGTCACTTTTCCACTTGTAGCGCATTGCTGCATAAAATGCTTGTTTTCTCTGCTTTTTGGTCAAAAGCAGCATTTTTGCTGCAGCTACCCCATGTTCTACTGCAGATTACTAAAGAATGGAAAAAGCGAGAAACAATTTTTTTTTTTTTCTGATGAGAGAACAGAGTCTAAGCTTTCCTTTGGTAGATTCGGTGTTTATGTAGGCATAATACACAATATTCTGTGGCTCTCCAAAGATCAGTGAAAATGCTTAAAATATTGATGCAATATGGAGCTCTGCTCTGAAAACATCTGGCAGTCAATGAGTTAAGCAATTTCTTTACGAGTGTACAACGAGATAATTGCTGATTGCAGAAACACATCCTCTGGCTCTAAGCTGTCTTTTGGACCATCCCAACCGACAAGCTGGAACATCAGAATGCATTACTGTTTAGATTTTGTAGAGCAGGTGATATTTAATACAATTTTACGCCACTTTACTTTCTTAAATGTTCCTTCAAGGGCGATTTGGTGCATGGGGAATAAGTAGCCGAATAATAACGCAAATCCAGAATAGCTGAAGTATAGTCATTTATATTTGTTAGAAAGTTACAATATGAACAGACACAAATGTATTTCATTTAATCTATTTTCCCTCTCTTCCTCTGTCTCCTACAGTTACACTTTCTCTCTAACTCTCTTCAGCCTGACCCAATGTACTTCTTGGTTTCACAGAAATGTGGCCTCTTTGGTGTCTCCTGTGCAGGGCTGCAAAAACAGGTGAATTTCCAGCAAGCAAAGTCATCAGCTACATGCATCATTTCTATAACAGCTTTGGAGTTGGAGAAACAGACGTGGATCTTCATTGTGACAACTGCAGCGGGAAAAACAAGAACAACGTCATGCTCTGGAATGCTGCATGAGAAAATTGACATCCACATCCTCATTGCTGGCAATACTGAATTTTTGTGCATGAAGCTCCAGGTCTGAGCGTAGAGATCGCTGCATGTAGGGGGTTGGTGTCCTTTTCATATCTGGAGAGACAATAGTGGTTATTGGGAGGTGAGGTGAAGATGTCGTATTCCTGATGCTGTCCAGCTGATTAAGGATTCTCTGTGTTTTTATATTTCAGCTGGGCTTGCTTGACCTCCCTTTTCACCTCCTTCCTCTCAGCTTTTTTTAAAAAATTCATTATATCTTATTGAACTTTTGTCACCGAGGGTTATTTGTGAAGATTGTGACAATTTTGGTGGGGATATTGTCCACTCAGAAGGGGCTGAATGCTGAGATTGTCTTCACTTGTTCATATAGTGGAAAAAGATGTGACGAGATCTCAATCGGTGGGTTCAAAACACGTTTGCAGTCTGTCAGTCCTCTCTGGTGTCCACTGTTTGATATCCTTAACCTTTTGGCATTCCTTCAGCCCTGCAGGAATGCCAGAGGGTCCCACCTGGGATCCACAGGAATGCCAAAGGCTTAATAACTTTCTCTGTCCTCTTTATTAGAAGTGAGTGGGCGGGAAAAAGCAGTGTGTTATGGTGATCAGTAAAACTGGTGTGCATGAGGTTTTCCTTATACATAAAGACAATTTATAAAAATCAGTCCATCAAGTCAGTCATGCAACAAAATGAAAAACACATAAAAAAAACATTTAACTGCACAAGCATCTGATCTGGAAGCAGAACCCCAAATAGACCCCTTCCCGGCCTACGTCACAGTGACATCGCCGCTGTAGCTGGAGGCAAAAACAGAGGAAAGCGCGCAGCAAAGACTGTAGAAACAAGCTCTCTGAAGTGTTATTATGACTTTAAAGTGTGGTCTTGTTGTGTGTTTGGGTGCCAGAATAGAAGGAACAACGTTTGTGGCATCAAAAATTTTTTCGGGATACCGGCAGACACTAGTCAATTATGGTTCAATGCAATACGATAAAAAGACTGAACAGAGGCAATCATCATTAATGCTGCGTTTGCAGTTTAAATAATGATGCAACAAAGCCCTAGTCTGCGATATAAAACTGAAAGCATCAAATATGTTTTGCTTTTCCCTAAAAGCAATAGAACGCATCATCAAATCAACATATCAGAACGAGTGTAACAGCTACCGGATTGGAAGTATTTCCGTTAGCTTAGACTCACCATGCAGGTGCAGTTTGCTGTTAAAACGATGTTTTCCTGATTAACGATGATCCAGGTCTCAATCTTGCTTTGACCCGGCTCTGCAAAACTTCCGACCGCAGCACACAAAGATCCAAACGTAGATTGATGTATTTTATAATTAGAATGTGTGGTGACCATCTCTTACATCGTTGTAAGTATCCAGCTGTTTCTTTGCTCTGAGCTTCTCTCTGCTGGACACACATGGTGTCTGGATTAGAGTCCAGCTGCTCCACCGTCTGCAGCAGAAGATCCTCATCCTCTCCCGTAAGGTGTCTGGATCAGGCAGCCTGCTTCCATCTCTCAGCATTAATTTACTAAAACAGCTGTCACGGTCCGTAGGGCGTCTGGACGTATTCACACAGTTCCCAGACTGAAACACTTGTTTGACATCATTAAGTATATTTTTAGAGCCTAAACAGTACTAAATCTTACTTTCGCGAAGCGCGCAAATGTGCATTCACGAAACTACGGAAGCCTGGGCGTTCAGAGCCTACTCTGCCGATAATGCAAGCGTAGAAGAAGAAATTAGCTGTTTACATCGTGCTAAGAGCGACCGAGCTGCAGACAAACCGGGACAAACACAAGAGGGTCCAAGAGGGGTTGATATTGATTTAAAACAAAGAAAGAAAGAAAAAGAGAATGCGCGATCTCGTCTGCCGCGGCTTCCGTAGTTTCGTGAACGTGCATCGGCGTGCTTGCTAGAGATGCAATGTAGTGCTGTTTAGGCTCTAAAAATATACTAAATTATGTTGTTTCGCATAAATTCTGGACGCTACCCACTCAGGATACTTGGATTACATTGGACGAGCAGGATGGAGGAATATTGACAAGTTTTTGTGGACTTTTATGGACCTTTTTGGCTCGGGCCGTGGCGCACTCCATTATATGAAAGTTGGGGGAAAACAAGAAGCCTTCCTGATCGCCGGCTGCATTTGAGAAATTAAAAAAGTGCTCCAGAGTCTTGCTCACCATGAAGGGAAGTGGAAAATAAAGTTACATCATTATGTGGGTGAACTATTCCTTTAAAAAAGGCAATGACAGGGCAGAGAATCTACCCAATTATAAATGCCCCCCACCAAGAAAAGCTGGGGAATTTAATGGCTTTGGCAACAGTAATCTTTAAATTCAGTTTGCTCATGCAGCTCTGTGACAGCAGCCTGCCACTGAATGCCTGCTTCATGTGTTTGTTTGCAGTGGGAGGTCATCATTTTCCCCACAGCAGTTGCACAGCATCTATCTGGGACTGAATGTGCACAATAAGGTAAGAAAACATTGAATAATTTTTCCATTCTGACTTTTACTGTATCTATTATAAAGTTTATGTGAACCTGAATTCAACATCAATGCTGAATTATTAATGCTGGAGTAGCCTCATGCAAATCCTTTGTATCAGTAATAAGCCCCTGGGTGATCAATTAGAGGTGCAACTCCACCGATCCTGTCATTGGCAGTCAAATATCTGCCTTTTTTCAGCATAAAACATTCAGGGCCAAAGGAAGGGGTAAAAAATCTGAGCTCATTACACGCTAGACAACTGTGGGGAAATAAGCACTCACCGAAAAGATGATCTAACTTTCCAAATGCTGCCGTTTCCCTGCTGAGCCCTGAAATAATTACAAGCTTTGAAATGGATCAAGCTGTCTTCTAAGAGCGGAATCAGTTACAAACTTCCAGCACTTCTTTATTTAGGTTGTAGGAAACAGTAATGAGGAGTTTACAGATGAGCCCTTGTCAGCTCAGCGGAGGTAAATATATCTTGACAAGATGGAAATCTCTTGTCTGCCTGTTGGATTTTCCGTGAGCTTTCATTTTCCTTATACTGTCCCTGAAATGTTTGACAGATGCATCTGACTGTTGTCGTTTAGAGATTAGGTTTCTCAGCCTCCCAATGATTTGATTGACAGCTTCTAATCTTTCATCTCCTGCACTTATCTCCTCTTAGATCCATTCCTGTTCCAGACTTGAAATATCTCAAATTTACTTTGACAGGAGCGTCTACCAATTTGAACACATCCCCCCACCCCCATGAAAACAGCGTTGGATAACACCTGTCCTCGTGTATCCTGTGACATCTAATAAGCAAGTTGCACACAGTTTGCACACACAGTTAAAGTGCACCTCTGTTTCATTTTTCTATCAGACAAGATATTAAGATAATGTCTTGTATGGAGGCAGCCCCGTCGCTGCCATTACATGGATGTACTCCGAAGGCCAACTCAACTTAATATCACTTTTAATATCACTCAAAGTGATGCAGAAACTTTACCGGTGAGTAAATACACGTATAAACTAGAAATAAGGTCCAGGTTGAAAAAAAAAAAACCAAAGTTATCCTTTAAACCAGAAAAGTAAGTGTCCAGTTGCTTTTATAGAGCAGGTTGCATTTACCAGTTGAAGGGTGTTGCAACCGTTCCAACTTATTTTTGAAGGATCTGAAAAAAGGGACCTAGGTTTATGTAGGTATCCATGTTATGTGTCTGGGTATAAAAGTGAAAGTCGATTAACAATGGTTTGTCTGGTGGGAAGGGCTTCCGGTATAAAGCTAGAAGCCATTTGGCCCAACAACTAAGGGCCCTTTGTCTTTGCCGTAACTCCTAAAGGATATTCTGGAGTTTATTTTGTTCAAGTTATTCGTCTTTAGCATTGCTCCATGTAACTTTGCACTTTAAACAACTACATTTAACCCTTGGAAATAAAGAGTACCAGGTTAATAAGTGGAGGATCCTCCAGTTAAACAAATGAGACATGTTGCTAAACCTTGCAACCTGTCTCATTTGTCTAAGTCACAGTTTGGTTGCAGCTCCCTGTACCGGCTGTATGCACTGTAACAGAAATATTGAGTAAAATACATAAATGTATCGGTGTTACGCTTATTTTCTGATACAAAAAACTGAAAGGACATGTTTGTAGCTACATCAAATCATCTTTCATACTTCTCTTTTTATAAATCAAAGTAGTCTTTGTCCTCATGTTCATAGACTTCAAGGTTATTCAGGTTAGCCATGGAGTTGCTGAGCTGCCCACACATGTACAGTATGGAGTAGTTAAAGCTTGTTTAGCTTCTACAAAGCACTTGCTTATTCACACACACAGTTGTTTCTATGGTAGTACATCAATGAAGTCCTTGTGCCTACTTTTTGTACTCGACTGAAATTGCGCACCAACAAAAAATTAGTATATTCGATAGACTGATAGACCTTGTGGTACTCATTTCATTATGGGTACGCAATTTCTGAGCAGAATACAAAAAATAGGCACAAGGACTTGATATTTTAGCACCATCTTTTTTCAAAGTTCCAAATTGGAGGACCTTTGATTTTAAAAAAGCTAACCTCAGAGAATACCAGATATGTGGTACTTATAAAAACTAAAATAGTAATAATAATGATAATAAGGCAAAAATTGTCTAAATACAGAGGAAATGTTAAAAGTGCATTAACCTTATGATGATTCAGTTGCTTGCAGAACCATCTTAAACAGCAATAACACAGGAACAGCACACCCACAGAATGATGTGCATTCATTTTTTACTCAACCTCATGCTGAGCAAGACTCTGGAGCACTTTTTTAATATCTCAAATGCAGCTGGAGATTCCCCAAACTTTAATATAATGGTGTTCAATGGCGCCCGAGCCAAAAAGGTCCATAAAAGTCCACAAAAACTTGTCAATATTCCTCCATACTGCTTGTCCAATGTGATTTATTTATTTATTTATTTACATTCATTTGATGTGGAATAACCCTTTTAAATGACACATCTTGTTTTCGAGGGGGTCCTCAGTTTCAAAAAGATGACAGTTGATAACAGTGTCAAAATAGAATATAAGACACAATAACACATTGTAATCCAAGTGTCCTGAGTAAGCTGAAACAATCTAATTAATCGAATTAATCGATTAGAAAAAATAATCTATTAATATTTTAGTAATCAATGCTTCATTTGTAACTTTTTAAAGTCCTGCTTCACGCATTGCTTCCGGTCCATCTAAACCATTTCTGGACACTCCCTACCAGTGGGGGGCAGTAATGCGCCTACTCGTTGCGTGTCAACCACAGTCTTTGGTGCCAATGGGCTATATGCCCGGCTCCACTACTTCCTGAACTTCAGACAGCGCCTTTGCTTCCTGTCTTTCATTACTGGTTGAACTAATTACTCCAGGTGTGTCTAGCCAGTTACTGAGGTCAGACACCTGGGTTAATCAGTTCGTCCAGTCACAACAGACAGGAAGCAAAGTGCTTTGTCAGAAGTAGTGGAGCCGGGCATATAGCCCATTTGGACTCCATTATTACTCCTTTGCATCTCAGTCACATCTTTAGAAACATAGAAAGAGCTTATCCCTTTAATCAATTAATCGATCGATTACAGGGGTAGATTAATTGACTATTTAAAAAATCCCTAGCTGCAGCTCTCGTCCTGAGTGGGTAGCGTCCATAATTCACTCCAAACAACATCATTTAGTATATTTTAACAGCTTTAACAGTCCTACATGTAGCTGCCGCGAAGCCCTAGCCTGGTACACCAGCCTGACTAACGCCATGTATGAGATACACGGCAGGTCAGTCTGGGCTCCCTCCATTGGAGAATGATTCCACTCCGGTAAAAAATTGACCGGACCAATCACAGCGCAGCAGTAGAGTTATTAACAGATGAACATTAAACCCCTCCGACGTCTCCACCGCTGTTTTGCTCTGTTTTGGTGCGTAACTAACAGCTTCCGGGTCATAGTCACATGACGTGCGACACAAACGCTTTCTCATATTAGTAGTTCAGCAATAAACAATGCTGACATGTAACAGAGTATTTATGATAATAAAACCAAACATTCTATGTTAATATACACAAGAAAACTACATTAAATAGAGAGGGAAAAACAACGTGTAAACGCTGACTTCCGGCGTCGCCATAGCAACGTAGCAACAGAGTGCCGAGCTACGCCAGCTACAGTCACTTCTGATTGGTTCTCTCCGGTTCACTGTCCTCCTGTTAGTCCCGCCTCTCGTCTCGCATTGGAAATCAGTCTCCAATGGAGGAACCAGACTGACCTGCCGTGTATCTCATACATGGCGTTAGTCAGGCTGGTGTACCAGGCTAGCGAAGCCCGTCCATGAGAGTTCGCGGCACTACGGAAGCCGCGGCACTCAGCGCCTACTCTGCTCATAATGAAGAAAGAATAAATTAGCTGTTTACATTTTGCTAAGAGCGAACGAGCTGCTGACAAACACAAGAAGGGTTAAATATTGATTTAAAATCGTGTCTTAACGCTGGAAATAAAGTGTCTGACTTTTGAACGACCCAGCGTCCAACTTTGGGCGTCGGGTGCGTTTTTGACGCCCAAATCGCGTTTGGCCTGAACACAGCTTTAAAGTAGAATGGGAGGTGGAGCCTTTGTCTATCCCACTCCCAGTTTCGGTTCAGGAGGCTCCCTGCTTAAAACCTTCCTTTCGGATAAATCTTAAAGCTATGGGTGGTCTAGCCATCCCTTTGTTTTGCTACCGTTAGCTCAGACTGTTGTGGGACAGTCTCTCTCATGATTCACTGAGTGCTTCCCCCTTTTCATCTCTCTGCTCTTTGTTTCCCACATAAATTAATGTATTGGCATCATTTACTTGTATTCTTCTTCTTTTCTCTCAGCAGGTTTCCCTGAGTTGAGGTGTCGGTTGATACCTCTGTCCTGTCTTCTCTCAACTTGTTGAGGTAGGTGGTCGTCCTCCCCAAGCCAGGCTTTGCTTGAGGTTTTCCTTCATATTAAAATAGATTTTGTTGTTATTGTTCCTTTCAACTGTTGCTCACATGGTGCATGCTCAGGATGTGGTATTGAATCAAAGCCAAGATTCAATGCAGTTCATTGATTTTTCTTAGATAAGCTTAGATAGATATTTTCTCTGAATTGGCTTGTTTGAACACTGTTATTTTAAACTAAACTGATGTGGATTTGTTTTAATTGGATCACAATTAATTTGGTTGAATTGATTATGTCTGTAAAGTGTTTTGAAATTAAATTGCTGTGAACTGGCTTGATATAAATTAAGCTGAATTAAACTGACGAGACAAATGCTTTCTCCCTCTCTGACAAATGGACCCATCCCTGTCCACAAGAAAACATGGTTAGATATTCAACAGTTTGAAAAAACCTATCAGGGTTCCCACGTATCCTAGAAAACCTGGAAAACGATTGAACATTTTTCCAGTCATGGAAAACACCTTGAGTTGTCCTGGAAAATGATTTTTCCAACCTCTCGTCACTGCTTTGATGCTGCTTTGTCTTTGCTTTGTTGCCGCTACGTCGCAGTTTCGTCGCCGCTACATTGCCACTTTGTTGCTGCAACATCGCCGCTTCATCACCACTACATCGCAGTTTTGTAACCGTTTCGCTGCAGCTTCATCGCGTTTCATGCTGCATGTCATCGCCGCTACGTCGCCGTTTATGCACCGTTTCGGCACCATTGGATCGCTGTTTCGTCCACTGTTTTATCGCAGTTTTGTCGCTGCTACGTCGCCATTTCATTGCCGCTATGTTGTCATTTTGTCGCAGTCTCTGTGCCGTTTTGTCACCATTTTGTTGCCGTTTCATCGCAGCTTTATCTTCGCTTCGCCACTGTTTTGTCTTTTCTTCGTCTTTACTTCATCGCTGTAAAAAATATAACCTACAATTGTAGAACACTTCTCCAAAAGCTTGTGGTGGAGGATACTAGTCTATGTCGTGATAACTTGATTTATACTGTAGCAGCTGGAAAAGTCCTGAAAATGTCCTGGAAAAGTCTGAAAACAACTTTTAAAAAAGAGTGGGAACCTTGCCTATACCTGGCCTACTCTTCCCAAGCTTGACAACAAAAAACATCCCTGTTTCAATACTCCAACAATAGCTTTGAGAGCCTATAGTGTGAATTTCATCACATCACAAAATCCCAACTTAAACCATCTAAACTTTCACACAATAATTTGACTTGCTTCAAAATGTTATTTGCTATGTAAAATCTGTCCATTTTTAGGAAAAAAACACCTAATCTCACAAATCCTTCTTGAGCCTATTTCACTTACTATAGTCATGAAACCACTGGTCATGTTCCTTTACCTGAGATCCAGCTCTAACTAGCAAATTATTAAGATTATTAATAATTCAAATAGTTTTTGTTACTGATATTGGTTTTATTATTAGAACAGTTACATGTGTATCTTTTGATGTTGTCTTTTGGTGGCTCCGAGTGATGGTGTGAGCTAGCCTGGTACACGAGCCTGACTATCGCCATGTATGAGATACACGGCAAGTCAGTCTGGGCTCCCTCAGCTGGAGGCTGATTTCCAACCTTGAAACGAGAGGCGGGACTAACAGGAACAAATTGAACCGGAGAGAACCAATCAGAGAAACACGAAGTGACGCAAACATCCCTTTGTAAGAGGAAAGTCCTCAGAGCAGCAAGTTGTTGCAGGTTTAAAGACATTTGCAGCTCATTTAAGACATCAGAAAGGGCATCGTTATATAATCGCTCCCGTGTGGCCGCCATTCTGACTGCTTATTGTTAGAGAACTGAGTTCCCAATGAAAGGAACCCAGACTTACTTGCCGTGTATCTCATACATGGCGTTGGGCAGGCTGGTGTGCCAGGCTGGGCGTGGGCTTGTCTCAGCCCGGTGAGTGTTTGATGGGGCCGTGGTGGCTGGATGTTGTTGATGGCACAGATCTTTTGGTTGCACTTCTGTGTGGATCCTTGCCCTTTACTGGTTCTGTTCTTCACACCACACTTATTTCAAAGCATCAGACACCAGCTGAACACAGTAGACACAGGGTTAAGTGAAGCATGCAGGTGATGATCACGCTGCAATCCTCATTTCTCTTTTAATGCATTCAGATTAGACACAGACACATTTATTAAATAGATTTACATCGCCAATACAAATTGTCTATTTTAAAGCCGACATGACGTCCGTGATAATAAAACTATTAGTAGCAGACTATGATAATTGGAATGATTACTCGTAATAATAAATGTAGTAATGGCTGCACTAGTTACAAATTCAATTAAATTCAAATCAACTTCATTTGTATAGCGCCAGTTCACAGCAATGCTACCTCAGGGTACTTTACAAACAAATCAGTTCAAGCTAATTCATAACAATAAGATTAGATCGAATCCTGACGTTGATTCAATTCCCCATCCTGAACATGCACTTGATGTTTGGTTGACAATGCAAGGAAAAACCCTTTTAAGAGGAAGGAAAACCTCTGGCAGAACCCGGCTCAGGGAGGTGGGGATGGAGAGGAGAGGAAAGAGAGACCATCATACACCAAAGCGTTTATCCAGCAGACCTGCTAAGAGAGGACAACTACACGTTAATGATAGCAGTACAGTCTTAGGTTTCTACCATAGACTGTATATAATTACTGGACGTAGCTTCCGGTCTCTTCTGAATAGAGAAATGTGAAGCCAGTTGGGCGTGTCTTACCGTCGCCATCTTGCCGTGTCACGTACGTCGTCACTCCAGGAAAATCCTAAAATGGGCACAGCGCGGCCGCGGGACAAATGATTGACAGCTGACGTACTGTGGGCTAAACGCTAACTGAGCTAACACGAAACTAAGAGGAGCTAACAAAGATAAGCCCCCTAAGCGGCATGGTTAAGGTAAGACATGCTTAGACTTGCAATTCGCTGACTAAACACCGCCGTTGTGCGACTCTGTAACAAACTGAGACCTTATTAAGAGCAAAGAAGGAGCTAACTAGGAGCCCAGCCGGTCGGCAGGCGGGCTCCCGGTCTGCCGCATGTCAATCATAAGGATCCCGCCCTTAATTATGTGTAATTTGAAGAATAAATAACATCTAAACGAATGAGTTATAAAAAAATTCACCCCCTCACAGTTGACATGAAGGTAAAACGTGACCTAATAAACCCTAAAATGATTTTTTGAACCAGGCTGTAAACCTGTTTATTTCTGCTGTGAAGTCGGCGTTTTAACATGGGGAGTCTATAGAGGATTTGCTCGCTCTTGAGCCAGCCCCTATGGATGAAGGGAGGATTACACTATTTACAACAAGCTAGCGAGGCTTCACTGTTCTCAGGCGGAGTTTGCTCCTTGGTTTCTACATGGAAATAAACGGTAGGAGAGCAGTAGTAAGGAAGAGCTCCAGTGCATCATGGGACATCCCTCAGAAACTAAGGCTTCTCTTCTGCCCTGGATCAGACTACATGATTTTTTTCATTGTTCACGACAGTTGTTATGTCAGAGAACGATGTCATGAATTCGTTCGGTGTCTTGTGCCAGTCTATTGGTGGAGGGGCACTCTCTCTTCCTAGTGGTCCAAAATCTAAAAACACGCTGTAGGACAGAAAATAAAAATCTGACACACCGGACTTTCTGTGTCATGGTCACGAAGCGTCCTCGACGTCAAATTGTTGATTATGTTGCAATACAGGGGTAAGAGACGCAACGTTCTGCGGTCCAACAACACACAATCGGGCCTGACAGTAGCTGCGTTTCCAAATAAAAGCAATATTTCTTAAATTTATAAATGAATTTATAAAAAATACAAGAGAAAAATTCAAGAGATGAACGCAGCGGATGATGATTCAGAGGTAAAGTCCGTATGTACGGAGCCTCTGATCTCATCAGTGGGGAAAAAACACTCGCGGCGACTTCCAGGACAGACGCCCGAAACATAACACAAATTAAAAACCCATAAGGATCAACTTCTGGCATGTGGATCTCAGTTCTTGATCTTGTGTTCCACTTTTATTCGCGTACGCGCCAAGATTTCAGCGCACGAATGATGGAAGTTTACTTGCTTGATTCTGGAGTTTTCTTTGTGTGAATGAAGCGAATAGTACGTGCGAATAAGATGCTTCATTTGCGCGTCGGGTTGGTGGGGGATGTTGGTTTGTCGCTCACCAGTCACCTTTGTCATGTGAACATGGCAGAACCCGGTTATTTTAGTACTTTCAGAGAGTTGCAGCGTTGTTCCTGCTTTGGAAGTCGGAGAACCGAAGACGGCACCACGTTTGGGTCCACCAGATTCTCCAGAGGTCTCGGAGCTCGGTGAATTTCATCACCTGATCCAGGAGTTACGGCTGGTTTACGGCCGCTTCCAGGAGGATTTCCTGAGCCCAGTCTGATGATCTGTCGAGGAGGATCGGTGCTACATGTCCCTCCAGGATACAAACGACAGCCGCTGTATTCCGGCTGCTGAACGTCTGTCCATCTGCCTTCGGTGAGTAAGCTAGCCGCTGCTAGTTAGCGCTTCCACCTAAACTTCCAACAACTTCCAGCAAAACAACGTGGCTGTTGTCGCTAGCTATTGTAGCTCAGTTTAACGAGTCTCTGCCGTCTCCTCGCCTCCACCTCTCAAAGTTTAACCAGCTGATTAAACGCAACTCGTAACTGACGCTGTCCTGCTGCTTTCTGAGTGTTGCTGGGGCTAAACTTCTGCTACTGGAGCAACATCTTCTGACCAAGCCAAATACTACACGAGTCTGACCACAGAGTCATATTGAATTATATCGACGTTTTATAACAAACAACCTCGATTTATTTCTGTAGCGAGGACAGAGCTGCATCTTCCTCCGGGAACTACAGGTTCTCTGTTCCCGCTGCAGAGTGTCGGCGCCGTGACATTTCATCCATCAAACACCGGCTGCAGAGACAAGCAGCTTTTGGTTAATGAGGTTTTGTCTGACCTGGTTTTCAGTCCTAAATTTATGGTATTATTCCACCGCTTTTGTGTGCAGCACTTTGAGAAAAGCGCTTTTCTCTTCTTTACTATAGAACAGAGCAGCGAGCTGCAGAGCGCCGGTCTGTTCCCATCATGCCTCATTCATTTTCAGTGACAATGCTCGTATTGTTCGTCCATATAAAACGCTTAAGTTAAATTTTTTCAACTCCAGTGAATAGGCGAAATACGTTTAATTTGCACGAGGAAAGGCTACATTCACGTAAGTAAGACGCGCATTTGAGGCTCGTTGTGCCGCACATTTGCGTCAAACGCGCCGCCCCTAGCAAACGCGCGTCTATTCTCGTCTGTACATTGATTTAAAATGTAATTCATTTATACAAATAATTTTATTTGGTGTGAACCAAGGGGCAAACTCCGCCTCAGAACAGTGAAGCTCTCTTCCGCGTTGTAAATAGTGTAATCCTCCCTTCATCCGCTAGGGGCTGGCTCCAGAGCGAGCAAATCCCCATAGACTCCCATGTAAAGGAGGGAAAATAGGGGGGGGGGGGGGAATGAGGGAAAAGGGGGCGGGGGGGGGGGGGGGGCGGCCTGCTAATAAGCTAGGAGGTGGGGGGTGCTGATGAGCTAGATGCCCTACATGGTGGGGCTATCTTGTCTCCTCTTGTTAGCTCAGTTAGCGTTTAGCCCACAGTACGTCCAGCTGTCAATCATTTGTCCCGCGGCCGCGCCGTGCCCATTTCAGGATTTTCCTGGAGTGACGACGTACGTGACCGGCAAGATGGCGACGGTAAGACACGCCCCAGCTGGCTTCACATTTCTCTATTCCAGAAGAGACCGGAAGCTACGTCCAGTAATTATATACAGTCTATGGTGTGAACTCAGGGTAAGGCGCAGTCATCAGATGTTATCACACATTATTAAATCCTGGTGACATATAATTAATGTGGAAAGTAGATAACCGAGTCATGGTGTTACAAATGTGTGGAAACGACAAACAAAGAACTTCAACCATATCTTCATGTTGTCCAAATTAAACTCCACTTGCAGAATTACAGCAATTTGGGGATTTTTCATATACTGTAGGACTATAAATGACTGGTTAAACGTCCCCCATCCTCCAATTTCAGTTAATGCTTGTGAATGATCATATTCATCATAATTAAGAGGGAATAACTGGTTTTTACCCCACTACGTCACGCCTGGTGGCGTGTAAATGCGAATAAAGTGTTTCCATTACACTTTTGCAAAAAACTGTTTTATCAAAGCATCTAGAAAACCACCTCATGAGAGCGTAAAAACGTTTTTAGGTGTTTCCATTAGCGGTTTTTAATTGCGATATTTAGGTTTTGGAAAATTCCAGGTGTGATGGAAACCCAGCTGCTCAGTGCTTGTCTGCAACGTGTCTGTCGGGTCAAACCGGGCTACAATTGTATTCTGATCCAGACATTACAGACTGACTTCTTCACTTTTTCTCTGAATGTTTATTGAGCACCTTTTTTGAGCCTGAAGCCGCTCTCAGACTTGCATTGCACATTTGCTGTAAAGTCCATCAGCTCTTTAACCAGTCTTCAAACATGCCGCTTCCTCAGCACCGCCCCCAGATACATGCAGGCTGCATGGGGCCTCAGGTTACCAGGAGGGCCTCCACTTGACGGTTCATTGTTTGGGAAAAATAAAGCATTAAATCTAGGCACTAATATAGGCCGAACGGCGGGATGTTGGAATTCCAGCGTGCAACCCTGCATAAAATGGATTGTACAGTTCAGCTTTTCCAAAGTGAAAATGCATTTATGTGAGGAATCTGCATATTGAAATGTAACCTTTATAAGACGTTGCTTTCCTTTCATCCATGTCGACACTATCAGTCATGAAGCGTCTCCTGAGATACCGACACACTTGCATTACACAACGCTTATGTCAAAGAGCAGCGATGTGCAGTACGAGGTCATGATAAGCTCTGTTATACTGTATGAGACTCTGTGCAACATATCTTCTTTTGAAGAAATAACATTTATTTTTCTTTATCGTCTTTTGGATTTTCATGTACCGCCTCTGCTTGGCGAAGTTCGTGTTTCCTTCTGTCTCTGCAGAGGTCACATCTCTGAATGTGTTTGTTAATGTTCTCTGACGTGGAAACATTTTTCCCATGATAAGCGTTTTAGTTGTTTGTAAAACATCTGTTTTTGCCAATTGCTCCAAGCCTTCCATGCTAAATGAGTAAATGGAAATGTGGCATGTGGCAGCCGCTGCAGATGTACGTGCACCAGCTCCCCAGAGCTAAGCTAAATTATTGATGGTAGATAGCGTTTTATTTTAATTAGTGTTTTTGATTGATGCATTTTTCCACATATTAATTCTTGGAGCTGGACTGGGAAGGCTAAGAATGAATACCGCATTTAATATTACTGATTCCCACACTTTGCACTTTAAATGAAAGCCATCATCTGATGATCTGCCCTTTATCATTCTATGTTTTCAGTCTTATTATTCGTTGTTGACTCGTGGGATCTATATTAATGCTACTCGGTTTATTCAAGTTTCTGTCAACACTGTTTATGAAATGCTTTGTTCTCAGTTTTCTATAGCTGCAACTAAAGTTTTATTGATATATGCTGTGTTGAAGATAAATATATATTATGAAATTAAAATTCTCATGACTGACATTTCATACAGTTAAGTTCAGTGGTAATGATGTATTCTTGTCACGGAGAGTCAAAATAGAACAGCTAAGCAGACATGAAGGACCTGAGTTTCTTACACGTGAGCAACAATGACATTTCAGTTACATATGAGTTCTGACTGCATGAAGCAAACATTGACAGATTCTCAGTGCACCATCAGTAACAAACCAGCATACTGAAAGTATTTATGCAAGAGTTCTGATACCTTTACTGGTTTATATACAACATAAGATAAATCCCACTCATGTTTCTTGGACATTTTGGGAGGGCAGATAAGACTACAAGTCATTTCCATTTCCAATGAAAACTTACAACTTTTGAATTGTGGCTCAACAGAATCATTAAAAAAAAATCAGGATTGTACCTGAAAACTAATTTTTTGATAAGACACCTTTGAGGCAGTGACTGCAATCAAGTGTTTTCTGTAATGTTCAATCAGATTTCTGCGCCTGCTTGCAGCTATTTTGACCCATTGTTAATAGTAAAGTGCTCTGAGTTGTTCATGACAGTTTTTTAAAGGGACTTGAGGCAAGATTGAGAAACGAAACTTGCGACTGCCGCGATTGGCGCTTCACGTAACTGCAGCCACGAGCCAAGCCGTCACGGAGCACAAACTGAAGCTATAATGTTGTTTACTCACCTTTCTCTCCGTAGTTACACTTTTTAGTGTCTTTCAGTTGATCTGGATCGTTTGCTGACGGCAGAATAATCCACAACAATCGCTTACAGTGTTTGAATTTACCGTGGCCGGCTTCGTCCTATATCAAAACAGCGGATGTAGCGTCATGTGACGTCACGTCCGCATGGCAGAGCTGGAAAACTATAATGTTGTTTACTAAGCTTTTTCTTCGTAGTTACAATTTTTAGTGTCTTTCAGTTGATCTAGATCGTTTTCTGACGGCAGAATAATCCATAACTATCGCTTACAGTGTTTTTATTTAACGTGACCGTCTTTTTCCTGTATCAAACTGCGGATGTCGGTCATTTGACGTCACGTCCGCAGGGCAGCGCGGGAAATTCGGACACCGAATTGCAGCGCATTTTGCAGCACACAGTCTGTTCAAGGCAACGGAGAGAAACATGGGTGGAAACGTTATTTTTGGTATTTAGCGCTTCATCACCCATTAGTATGAAAAAAAGCGACATTCATGTTTGTTTTTTTTCAAATTCCTGCCTCAAGTCCCTTTAAATTACTCTTTTCAACCACAGTTCAAAAGGAATGTCTTATTTCACTAAATTATAACTAATCTTTTTTTTTCTTTTTAATTCATTATTACGATTATTTAGTTTTAAGTCATTTGAATGACTGTTTTGAAGTTTGCCTTTGTATATGATGAGAGGATGCCAATAAACGTGAGGATGGATGTAGAACTCATAAGCTACGCCCCTTGCCAGATATCCGCCTCTTGTACCATCGATCCCCCCTGGCCACCCTTTTCAAAGACAAAAACTGGCTTGCACGGCTGTGCAACCTGGCCAAGATCCTCAGCAACCTGAAGAACTGAACACATCTCTGCAGGGCAAGAACAGCAGCATTTTAAACTCCCAAGACGAGGAAGAAAGCAGAGCTGTGGAGAGGGTGGTGTGCACGTGGAAATTTCACCTGCGTTAGAGGATTCAGTCATAGTGGGCCATTTGACCAACTTGATTCAGGGCTTTCAGCTCTACTTTACTGATATGGATAGGGAATCTACACAGCTGGATTGGGTGAGAAACCCATTTTTCTTGTCTGAAGGAAACAGAAATAAGCTACCGGTAGCTTTGGAGCAGCCACATATGTATGTGAGGATTCCTTCTCTGCAGGGACTGCAATAAAAACGAAACACATAAACAGGCTTTATCGGAAGAAGAGCTTGATCTTTGCAGTTGCCTCACTACCACAAAGACTGACAAAGATCTTCAGAGACTCACATGCCCGACTTTCCCACTGAGATAGGTATAACAAGGGGTTCACTTATATGAAAGAATGCAATCTTAAGTGTTGACCATTTGTAGCTTAAAATGTCTGTTATTTTTTATTCTTACAGTAAATATGTCAAGATCACAAATATACGATTTGTTTAGTTTTAGAAAGTTTTAATTTGGAAATTAAGTTAATGTTTATTTTGTGAACATTTTCTGTGCATACTTTTGTCCAGCACTTTTTTGAGGAGTTTATATTTAATGAAGTAAATGAATGAATCTGTTTGGGAACAAATTTCTTTGTGATGTTCAAATATTCATTTACAGTTGTATACATACATACATACACTATATTGCCAAAAGTCTTGTCTCACCTGCCTTGACTCACATATGAGCTTCAGTAACGTCCCATTCCTGATCCATAGGGTTCAGTATGACGTTGGTCCATCTTTGCACCTTTACAGCTTCAACTCTTCTGGGAAGGCTGTCCACAAGGTTTAGGAGTGTTTCTGGGAATCTTTGACCATCTTCCAGAAGCACATTTGTGAGGTCACACTGATGTTGGACCAGAAGGCCTGGCTCTCAGTCTCCGCTCTGATTCATCCCAAAGCTGTTCTATGGGGTTGAGGTCAGGACTCTGTGCAGGCCAGTCCAGTTCCTCCACACCAGACTCTGCATCCAGGTCTTTATGGACCTGCTTTGTGCACTGGTGCACAGTCATGTTGGAAGAGGAAGGGGCCAGCTCCAAACTGGTCCCACAAAGTTGGGAGCATGGAATTGTCCAGAATGTCTTGGTATGCTGAAGCATTCAGTTATTTTCACTGGAACTAAGGGGCCAAGCCCAGCTCCTCAAAGCTCCTACTTTAGATGGAGATCATAATTGTTGAAAAGTTTCCCCAATATGATAGTGTGGCACTGCATGAACCGTCGTCTTGAGGTGAGTGTTGTGGAGGAAATTGCAGGGATGAATGAGTTCCAGTTTTTCTTTGACAAGTTAAAGTCTGTCATGCATTGTCTAAAAATCACTGTGAGCTCAGAGAATGTTGTGAGGATCTTGTGTGTCGTAACATAGAGAGAATTCTCAGCACTAAATGGGTGGCTTCCAGTTTTAGGACCATTAAAGCTGTATGGCAACAGTACCCTGCACTCCACAAGCACTTCTCTGATGCCTCAGCTGATTGTAAACACACCTCAATACAGAGATGCATGTTCAAAGGTTTAACAGATCACCTTTCAAATACAACCTTTGTGCACAACCTTGGAGTTATGTATGATGCATAAGAAAAGCGATCTATATTCCCTCACTCCCTTCAAGTTACAAACATGACGCTTCCCAAGGCTGAAGAAAGTCTCAGGCGGCAAATCCATGTATTAAAGTCGACTGCAGAGCAACCTGAACCAAGGACAAAGGAGGTTCAGACAGCAGTGGATCTGAAGCTATTCAAAGGAGTGCCACCGACAAATAATCTGAGGTATAGCAGAGAAACAAACTGTTTTTTCATGACTTGGCAGATAGTACTGAGAAGAGAATAGGTTTCCTCCCTGGTAAACAGAGAAGTAAAGAAGAAAACCAGAGCTTTCTGAACAGCATCAAAGCACTGCAGCCCTCTAACTGGCCAGATGAGGATATGGTTACAGGAATTCAACTCCTTTTTCAATCTTGATGATTGCAGGCTGGGGTGGAGAAGAGAGAGAGAGAGAGAGAGAGAGGGTGACAAAGCCATCACGGGGTGCATCAGGAATGACAGAGAGGAGGATTATAAGAGACTGGAAGGGGACTTCGCTGCATGGTACCAAATCAATAGGAGGCAGTTCAACACCTCTAAGACGAAGGAGCTGGTCATTGACTTTGGGAGCTCCAGGCCAAGCATATCTAAGAACTGGAAAATCTGATCAGGGGGCGGCATGAAGCTGGATTCCCTGGTGACAGTGGCAGAGCAGAGGACACTGGACAAACGGCTGGATATTATGGACAATGCCAGCCACCCTCTGCACACTATCATCAGTAATCAGAGAAGCCTGTTCAGTGACAGACTGCTCCCAGGTGTAGGACCAACAGAAAAAACCCTTATGCCCTCCTCGGGACACGTTTGGCCATTTGGTCACTTTTTAAAAAAATTGGTGATCATTTCAGCTGTGTTGCGGCAAGGGGCATGAATAGGCGCAATCGGACAGAGAGGTTCTAAGAACGCAGTTCCTATAACTACGCCTCCCGAGTTTAGTTATCAGAACTACCCTTCGCCTTCAGTGTGCGTTCGCACATGAGGGAGGACCTCGTTAGGAACCATGAGTGACGCAATTGTTGCGACAGAGACAAATTTATGCCCCAACAGATCTGATAAAAAAACTGCGGTTTCTGGTCTCTTTTATTCAAAGCTATTATAAAGCTAGCTTACCAGCTTTCCCTCATCACGGTCATTTGTATCATGTAACGGAACAGCCCCCCCATTGAAAAGCTGCTCAGATACACTCAGGATACTTGGATTACATTGGACGAGCAGTATGGACGAATATTGACAAGTTTTTTGTGGACTTTTATGGACATTTTTGGCTCAGTCACTGGTGAACTCCATTATCTGAAAGTTGGAAAACGAAAACCTGTCCCATCTCCGGCTGCATTTGAGATATTAAAAAAGTACTCCAGAGTTTTGCACACCATGAGGGTGAGTAGAAAATGAAGGAACATCATTCTGTGGGTGTACTATCCCTTTAAGTGTTTATTAAATGATCCCAGGATGGACAGCTCACATGTTCAAGGGACGTTTTTGTCATTTTAGTGAAGTATAATTGTGTGTGCAGCCACGATTAAAGCTATATAATGCAGGATCATTCTGTTTATTTAAAACTGTTTTCTTTTACAGGGTTTTCTTTCTTGCTTCACTTTTAACATTAGATATAAGAATTAGATACACTGAGAGGGAATAACTACCATAGACATGAGCACAAGGCAGACAGCTTGGTAATGAAGCTGATGGGTGTTGGACAGAAATCAGAGTTCTTCTGCTTCTGGTGCCAAAACTCCTGGGACTGTTTGCAAGCTGTCCATCAGAGCCTCTGTTTAGTGTCTCTAGTTGTTTTTTCTCTCAGCTTACTAGGCATACTGGGAAAATGACACTAGTCCAATTAAATGACAAGCTTGGGTTTTTACTGCAGCTTGATTACACTGTTTAATTGCGGGAAACATTTTGCATCCAATTTATCAGTGCTGTGGACACTGATGCGTCCAAATGCAAACACAGATGTGGGCTTGAAATCAAGCCAAACCAAACCAAGCCAGCTTTATTTATAGAACACTTTCATGACAGCAACGGCTAAACAAAGTGCTAAAGAGGCACAGTAAATCAAATCAATCAATTCAAAATCTAATACGAACACAATAAAACCAGTAAGAAGCAATAAAAGAAAATAAAATGAAAGTGGGTCAGGATGGATAAACCGCCAGGGAGAAAGCTCTATCCCCCTTCAGCTTTCAGTGGGAGAGGACAAGTGAGCATCAGGTCTAAAAACCATGACTTCAGTTTTATGTAACCAGGTGGTAAAAAGAGTTTAAACGTGTTGCAGAATTATTTTAAATCCACTCTGCTTAAAGGTGTCCTCACGTGGAAATCCCACTTTTTAATGTTAAAACGTGTGTTGGAATTAGACCTCAGTTAAAACGTGCAAGAAACTCCGGAGAGTGAAAGTGGCTTCGTTTCTGAGTGTGGGCTCTCTCGTCACACCAGAATCGGCCACAAGAGCGCGCTCTCCACAGTACGCGATTTGGATTTGCCCCCGGCTAGCTAGCTGCTAGCATAAGCTCTCTTTAGCACCACCTGATATCAGCTGATTACCAGCCGCGGAGTGGCGATTAATAACTGGCATTGTCAGGATGAGGACAACACCCCCATCCCCCGCCGCGGGGAGAAAAAAAAAAAGAGCGAGCCGCGTACTGCTTCGGCAGAGCTGCAACAGTGTTTTTAGCCACTCAGTGCTTCAGTGGTGGGCTAATCCACCAGGGACCAGTGGATTATATTTACTCAGTTAAGATGTGCAGTTGGTTTAAAAAGTGTTGCTGCTTGTGTAACTAATCTTTCATGTAAGAGACCAGGAAACAATGGTAGACAAACGGTGACAAGCAGCTAACAAGCTACACAGCTCTTGTTGTTCACATCGGACGTCCGTTTCTGATTTTCATTTGAGTCCAGCCCGTTTACACCGCGTTTTCTTTCTATCAACCGTACCGTTTTTCTCTGTTGGGACGTCATTTTCCTTCACTCGCTCCATCCTGAGTTCTACAAACTAAACTTTGTTTTGGTTTGTGAGGCTTCCCTCGTGAACGCGCTTACAGACAAGTCTGCTTCTCGTTCTTAAACTCGCAGGATAAAAAGTGGGGGATGAAAAGAGGTCAAACTGAGCTTATAAAATTTTCCTCCCACTCAACTATGATTGAAATTAATTTAAAGATAATTTAAGGAGGATTGAGTAAAATACCAGGTTATAACAATTAAATGCCTGACCAGTCTGGTACACTGTCAGCCTTTGATGTTAATTTACAGTTAAACCTGAACAGTATTTTACTGTATTGCTGCCATACAGGATCATACCGTAATCTGGGAGAGAAAAAAAAAAGATTACAGCAATTTCAGAAAATGTAGTTCTTTTTACAAGATTACTGTAAAAAGAGAAGAAAAAAAAAAGGGGGAAAGAAAGGGGTTTGGGGGGGGAAAACTGGGGGGGGGGGGGGATGTAAAAAAAAATCAAAAGGAAGAAGAAGATGGAGGACCCCCATCCTCCAAAAGAGGAGAAAAAAAGAGAGGGGGGAGGGGGGGGGGGGTAGGGGGGGAGGGAGAGGAAGTATCCTCCGCACAACCAAAAAAAAAAAAAAGAATAATTAATTTAAAAAAAAAAAAAAAAAAAAAAAAAAAAAAAATTGGGGAGAAAAATTTTTTTTTTTTTTTTTATTTACTGTAAACAGCTAAGCATTGATGGGAAGTTTAAAGAAAAGTGCGGGAAAACTGTAAACTCCTGACCATCAGTCCTGCGCACACACACACAGTAAGTTAACATTATTCACCTCTTTTTTCTGATTTAGAAAGAGGATTTGAGGATTTCCCCTTTTGAATTCTCTGCTGTTTTCAACCGTGCTACAACAAGGCTGTTGAAAACTGTCGTTTTTGCAAGCTAACACTAGCTAAAATTAGAACCTGTTAGCATTTTGTCTCAATTTGATGTTACATCAACATTAAAACAACAGTAGGTTGGATAAGTAACATGGCAGGTCGAAGTTAGCATGTTGTGAGTTTGTGACCACATCAAAAGAGCCACAAAACAGGCAATGTGCTAAACTTGGCTAAAATTAGCAAGTGTAAACATCACATATTTGTTTTTGCTGGTGGATTTAACATTAAGGTTTTTGGTTTTTTTTTTGTCTCCCCCAGACTTCTTCTCAACCGAAGTTGCGGCTCTGCAGAACCGGTCACAACCAAGCACAGCTCGGCTGCGTCACAGATGCCCGGAGCTGCCTGATTTCCACCCTGTCCAGAAAGCAAGTTATCATCACTCAGTATTCACCTTTTTTCTGATTTAGGAAGGGGATTTGAGGATTTCTACTGTTGCGTTTTCTGCCGTATGTAGCAGCACTTCAGCAAAGCTATGCATTTTGCTTTTGCAAGCTGACTTTAGCTTAAATTAGCAAGTCTCAGCAATCCGTACGTTTACATGACACGTGAAAAAACTGGATCGTACATTTCTATGCACAGCTTAAAGCTGGAGTAAACTATTTTTACGAATCAGAGAAAGCCAGAATTTAAAATAAGTCGAAATGGACCCGCCCCCTTTCCTCACAGCGACTGTGTGCAGTGCAATGCCTCGATCAGCTGGGGGGAACTGTTTACACATGCAGCGCAGCTGATTCCTCAACCAAAACTAATGTGAGAGCAACCACTGATAAATGTACTTTGTAGCAATCAAGCTTAGATTCTTGTGTGTTAAGAAAAACAATAAATTACCACCAAAACGGACAAAAAGCTCACCTGTCCAGCAGAAAACCCCCAAAGCAGCAAGCGCAGCGTCAGACTGCAGACCAAAGTGTTGGAGTCGGCGCCATCTTTCAAACGCCGGGCCGACTTTGACTCTCCTCTAACTCCTCTCCTTTTTCAAACTCTTTTTATTTACAGCCTTTCTGGACCAGTTTGTAAGTGTTTGAGGGTTTTTGGGACTGTTTTTCACGCCGGTGGAAAACTGGGTCATCTGGATTTTAATTGGATTTTGTTTGTTTGTTCATTTATTTATTTACACACAAGCAAAAAAACAGGCATATTATAACAATAATTTAAAATGACACACTGTGAAGGAGAGAGTTAGAAGACCATCGGGTCTTATAGAACCACCTCCCCTGAATCATTTAGACATGACAGGCATACGATGAACAGACAAATAAAACGAGAACAAAAAAGATAAAAAAACACTTGCTAAGTTTGCTACGTTATCCAAATAATAACATTGATTTTAGTTGTATTTTATAAGAGATAATTGTCGATACAGTTCTTTGGGCAGGAGTTAAATGGTTCCAGAGGGAAGATCCTCTGTATCTGAGTGTACTTTGACTCGCAGAAGTTCTACAAAAAGCCAGGTGCAAGTTTCTGCTGTGCATAAACATAAAAAATGGTCGTAAACTCGAGTATAACATTAGATAAATGCACATATTTATACATGAAAAGACAAATGCAGTAAATATTCACATTAAATATTGTCAAAATATTGTATTTTCTGAAAAGAGGAGCAGATGAAGACAATCTAGTATTTGAAAAACTTAAAATTATCACAAACGATACGATATTGCCCACCTCGAATCTCCGGCTGCTTTTGTCATATTAAAAAAGTGCTCCAGAGTCTTGCTCACCATGAGGGTAAGTGGAAAATAAAGTTAAATCCTTCTGTGGGTGTACTATTCCTTTAAAGGCAGCTCAGCAACCTCCCTCAGGAGGCTGCTGTCTTCGTACTCACCTGTCCTCTGTGCTGTTTGGTCTCGGTGACTGAGTCTGGATGCTGCCAACATCAGGTATGTGGGAGGTTGTGTAGACTAGTTATTCGAGGTACCCTATACATTCCTGCCCATAGTTTGTTTATTGTCTGGTTCACTAGTTTTAGCGGTTCGTGCCACCGTCTGTATATGTTTTGGAACACCACTTTTTAGATTAGTTAGTTCGGTCTTTTGTTGTTTGTGTTGACCTCTAGCTTTACATGGTTAGTCAGGAGTTGTTTTGTTATGTTCACTTCATTTGTTTGGCACAACCATCTGTCCCTTTCTCCCCCACAGGTAAAAGCAGCTGATATCCTTTTTTCCCAGACCAGTCAATAAATCAGTTTTAAACAGTTTACGTCATGTTGTCTTCGTTCCTTGGTTGTTGGCACGTTACACTCCCTTGTGGGCTGTAACAAGCGGCATGATGGTCCAGAAGAAGTCAACATCTGTGAATCCGTATGTCAGCAAACTCATCAAGAAGATCAATGACTTCAAATGGGACTTTGTCTGATCTACCTGCTTTGTTACTGCTGTGCTCAGAGTGTCGACTTACTGAATGGGAACAGCACATGCATGCTGGAGATTGTGGCATGTGTTTGGTAAGAAACGTTTTTAATACGTTTTTTTTAAATATATGTATACTGCTTTGTAACCTTGTTTTGTTAAACATGTGGTGATTATCGTTTCTGTTTGTTCGTTTAGGTGCCACTACCGTATTTTATTGCCCAATTTTATTTATCTATTGGGCCACTCTATTTTTATTATGTGTAGCCAAAATTGCCCTTGCCTAAGAAAATAAACCCAAGAAGGGAAACTAAGGCCCCATTAAGAAAAGATTGTATTTTGATTCCTGCGTGCTCTTTTATCTGGCCTCACTTGCTTTCACTAAAATGTAAAAAGTTCAAGACCATCCCAGCTTCAACTTCATCAAGACAAGCCAACAAGGTATTTAGTGATGGGGAAGAGTCCCTGTGATTCAGTGGCACATACAAAAATCTGTGTGTCATCAGCATATAAGTGAAAAACTCATTTATGCTTTCTGAAGACTAACCCCAAAGGTAGGAGGTCAAGGGAGAACAACAGTGGGCCAAGAATGGACCCCTGGGGGACACCACATGACAAGTGAAACTGGCCATGTTTCACAGCAAAAGTCCTGTCTGCCAAGTAGGATTTAAACCATTCCAAGGCAAAACTACGGACACCCATCCAGTACTCAAGACATGTGATTAAAATATTATGGTCCACTGTATGTAAGGCAGCCGTTGAATCTAATAAAACCTGAATCACATAGTTTACAGAGTCAGACGATACAAGAACATTACCAAAAGGCTGTGCTGTGGAGTGGCTTAAAACTAGACTGAAATACCTCGAAAATACTGTTTGCTTCCAGAAAATTCTTCAATTTTCTCCAGGATCTTAGAAATTAAAAGAAGTCTGGAAATTAGCCTAAAATTTGTTAAAAGGGGCAGAATCCAAGCCAGGCTTTTTAAGCAATGGTAAGACCACGGCAGCTTGAAACTTTGAGAAACTACACCTGAAGACAAACTGTTATTGATAATGTTAAGGATGGCTGGCCCAAGAGTAGAAATTGTTTTGATCAGGAAATCAGGGTTTTTACAAACAGTAGTTTGGGTGGGTTTAATTTTGCACTGTGAATTACGCTTTTTTGTTAGATTGTTTGACAGATTTAGGAGCAAAGAAGTGTGTCATGGCACATCTTTACTTGAAAAGACTGAGCCATTGATGCTTCTTTGAAACCAACCTCCCCCTGTCAACACTTAATCTGGTGCTGAATGCTTGATCTTTTATTATGCTTTCACTGTTTAATTCTAAAACATTTGTGATTTTGCTCCGAGCTTCTTTGAGTCTTGCTGAGAGCAGATTGAAGCTTTTATTCAGATGTTCTGAATTTAATTAAGTGGGACTGAGGGTAATCAATGAAAACCATTACTTTGTACTTGTCTGTTAAATAGACGTTAAAACTACAGATTTAAGTTTTTGTGTTATTTTAGAAAATGTTTCAGCTTTTCTAGGCAGAGTTTACCCTCGATCATTTAAATGATAAGGTTTTTTTTTCTTTTTTCATTCTAGAAATGCATTCCTGTGGAGCACAACCTCTTTATCAATAACATCGAGCTGGCGCACTAAATCAACTCTCACAAAAGAGTTCAACCTAAGTTGAATTTTGATATGTTTTCATGACAGTAACCTCGTTTACTTAGCACAAGAGTTAAAGTAATAGAATATGTGGCATGTTCATAAATCATTTCTGGCATTAAGCACCTCTCCAATGAAGTTTGGCAAACTGGGGACCCCCAAACGGTATATTAGGGCCCCCACAGGACTGGAAACAGGTCTGCAACTAAACATGAGCGAACAGAAGCACAAAAAGAAGACAAAGTGAGGAGTCTTCATCCTGATGATTGTTGCATATCACATTTAGTTGCATCAGCATTTTTTATTTGTTAGTAACTCAACTTTTTTCTTAAAAAGTTAAAACTGTAGACTAAAATGACAAACCCCAATTAAAGATCTCACGCTGTTAAATCTGTGTGTAAGCTGAAAATGTTTTATATATTAGAGTTAAAGGTGCTTTCAGTGACCACATTAACACAGAAACAAGTACAGGTTTACAACAGTTTAAGGTGGTTTTAATGTTTTTATGTTACTGTGCCACAACAAACATTATTGTTACAATGTGTTTTGACATGAAGATTTTTCCGTTCTTTTGCTTCACATTGTCCAAGAACAACATAAACATCAGAGTTTTCCCTCTTTGGTGTCTCGACTCAACCAGCAGCCATTTAATAAGAAATTACAATGTTTAAACACATAGACATATATTTGACAAATATCCCCAACGTGGCTTTCTTTTTTTTTTTTTCTTTGAGAAATTACAAATGAGAGCTTTTATTGGGAAACTGACTACTTCATGGCTTGAATTGAAATAACTTAATTAAATAGACTAAATAAAGCTGAACACTGTTTTCTTTTAATAGAGTGCATACACATAACACACACACATATATTGTTATATATTAATGTAACTTTACAACAGGAAATACGGTAATATAACTCAAGTACGACATTAAGAACATGTCAATAAAAAAGCAGCACTCCTGCAACGAGACTGTATGACCTATAAGCGCAACTAAAGTTCAGAATATAAATCAATACAGAACAGCACTGCAACCTTTACCACAGCGTAAGTCATTGCTTCCTCGCAATCAGAGACAGTCAGTGAAATGTTCCTTTTAAACAAGTATTCTTACAATCTTTGTGGTAATTTAGCAAGAAAAGGCAAGTTTATTTGTGTAGCATATTTCACGTACAGGACAACTCAAAGTGCTTTACTTAAAGGCATTACAGTGGGATGCAAAAGAAAAGATTAAAAGTAAAAACAAAAGAATAGGTAATCCTAATATGATTAATAAGAAAGCCTTTTTATTTTTAACATCATTATTTGGAGATGGGATAACTATCTTCTTATCTTGAGATAAAAGATTAATATTTTTAAAATGCAAGTCAAAATAGCTAGTATTGTATAATGTTGTATAGTATAGTACAGTACAGTAAAGTATCGTACACACTAAAAACTCCTGAGTCAAAAATAACTGGCTGTAGCTCAGGTGGAAGAGCAGTCGTCTTTCAACCAAAAGGGTTGGGGGATCAACTCCAGGCTTCCCCAGACTACATGCCGATTAACCCATTATGGGTTATTTTTTTACCCAGCTGCTGGGTTAAAAACGGACCAACCAATTTCTGGGTTACTTCGAAAATTGGGTTATGTTGTTTTACCCAATTTTAGGGTTGAATATTTGACCCAGAAGTTGGGTTATGTTGACTTCAGTGTTGGATTATTTCAACCCAGAAGTTCGGTCAAAAGCAACATCCCAAATGTCTGGTTTGAAATAACCCAGAAATTATTTGGTCCGTTTTTAACTCAGCAGTTTGACCCAGGAGTTTTTAGTGTGCAAAGCATAGAAGTCAATAGTATAAAACAGGACAATGCTGATACTCATACTGAAAGATTAGATATTATTCGTCCCCCAGTGGGAAAATGAAAGTTCAACATTATGATAATTCCAGTGGAGGCTCGAGGGGGGCTTGAGCTCGTCCCATCTGCTACTATAGTGGAGAGGTAGGGTACGCTTTGGAATGGTTACCATTCCATCGCAGGGCCAATACAAAGAGACAAACAACCACTTACACTCACTCTGAGGGACAATTTAGAGACTCTAAGCTATTCTTTAAAGGGATACAACACCCACAGAATGATGTGCCTTCATTTTCTACTCACCTTCTCGCATGGATGCGCATCGGGGAAATGCGATGTACTGCTGTTTAGACTATAAAAATATACTAAATTATGTCGTTTGGAGTAAATTCTGGACGCTACCCACTCAGGACTCTTGGATTACATTGGACAGGCAGTATGGCGGAATATTGACAACTTTTTGTTTCGAGCGCCAGTCACCAGCATTACAGGAAAGTTGGTGGGTAACGAAAACCCCCCAGATCTCCGGCTGCATTTGAGATATTAAAAAAGTGCTCCAGAGTCTTGCTCAGCATGAGTAGAAGATGAAGGACCATCATTCTGTGGGTGTACTATCCCTTTAACATGGATCTGCGCTTCCCCATCATCATCCTCTCTCCCACCACTTTAGCAAGGTCCAGGGGGCATCTTAGTTGGAGATGCACCAATCCAATACCCGGATCGGATATTGGCTCTGATATTGACTAATTAGCTGGATCGGATATCGGATAAATGAGGCCGATCCTGCATTCCGATCCAGACATTTCTTTTTTTTTTAGCAACATCATACACAGCAATACCGTTACAGTGATCTCGTCACTTCAGTTATATGTTTGTACGTCATCACCCAGAGCAGAGAAGTGTTATTTCTTTTTGCTGCTAGTGTACACTTTGTTATTTCTTAATAAATAATATCAAGTGCATCTTTATCTGCACTAATTTGTTACCTTTTTAACAAGGCTAAATGTTAACGTTAAGCCTGATGCCTTCACTCACATAGCAAAGTATATGGATCATTCATTCAACAGTAGTATTGGAGCTGTACATCAGGAATTGGTCGATGCACTCAGCCCAGGTATTGGTATCAGATAGGTTTGGAATAAACTGAATCAGTGCATCACATACTGTAATACATCTCTAATCCCAGTACTTAAATATAAGTACAGCCAACCCATCAATGGATACAAGCTGGAAATGTCAGATGAGAAAGAAACCATTATTGATCCACAGAATCAACTTTACTCCATCAAGTCTGACAGACTGAGGTTGTGATGTGTCTGACTTGTAGAGATAGTTCAGTTTACCAATCACTTATGTTCAGATTTACACAAATACACCATGACTTGTACCTCTTCCAAAGAAATTCCAGAAATTACTCCTGAGCCCACCTTTAACCTTTAGGTGCTCAAGTTTTTCAGAGAAAATGTTACAAAAATGCTGAATATGAACCTGAATCTACGATGGGAGTAAATATACTCCAAAGTATATTGTTGCATATTGTGGCATCACATGTTGGCAGCTGTATTAGATTATATAACTTTTATTATACACAGTAATGTCCTTTTTCTATTAGATTTTCTGTTTCATTCAAACTTTATTCTAAAAAAACAATAAATAAATAACCAGAAAACCAAAAGATTGCAAACTAACGGTGGTAAAATGTACTTCAAATCATTCTGCAAAAGTAAACACCTTATCCGAGCCTCCATAATACGCAGTTGTCTCCAAATGGTCTGACGAACCTGTGAATCACTTCCACATTATTTAAATATATCTCAGCCATAACCACCCATATTTACACCACGATTCTGACCACCTGAGTTCCTTACACCATATTTTGGTCGCTATAATTTCCCTGCGGTCTCTATAAAGTCCAGAAACTTTCTAGATAGTCCCTGAATTCAGCCACCCCAACGTTTGGTCCGGTAAAGCCTTGGCTTTGTCATTTCTGACATGTGATGCTTAAAAACAATAATTGTTTTAATCAAGCATGGCCCTTCTACAGAGTTCCTACGCATCCTGGAAAACCTGGAAAATGATTGAACATTTTTTCCATTTATGGAAAATGAGAAAAAGTGTAAAATGTCCTGGAAAAGCGCGAGTTGTCCTGGAAAATAATTTTTCCTCCCTCTCATTGCCACTTTGACGCCACTTTCTTTGCTTCGTCGCCACTACGTCGCAGTTTCATCACTGCTACATCGGCCACTTCGTCACTGTTTCATTACTGCAACATCGCAGCGAAATCACAGTTTCGTCGCCTTTTCGCCGCAAATTCTTCGCATATTCGTCGCCGTCTTATCACAGTTTCATCGCCAGTTCACCACATTTTCGTTGTCACTTTGTCGCTGTTTCATCACAGCTTTGGCGCCGCTACGTTGCTGTTTTATTGCAGCTTTGGCGCATTTTCGTCAGCGTTTCATCGCAGCTTCGTCGTAGCTTTACCTCCGCTTCGTCTCCACTTCGCCTCTGTTTTGTCTCTGCTTCGTCTTTACTTCATCATTGTAAAAAAAATATAAGCTACAATTGTAGAACGCTTCTCCAAAAGCTTGTGGTGGAAGTTAATAGTCTATGTTGTGATAACTTGTACTATAGCAGCTGGAAAAGTCCTGAAAATGTCCTGGAAAAGAACTTCTAGAACAGAGTGGGAACCCTGCTCTAGTTTTCCAAGGATCAGGATATTTTGGAAATTTAATCAAATCCCTCAACCTGATGATGCTAATTTATTATTAGGTATGGTAAATGTGGCATTGTAAATAGCTACTTCTGTGTATAGTTAACCCTTTAACGATGTATCATATTTGTTCCACAAGGTTTCTGACACTTATTCCATCAAAAAGTGAAAACTGCGCTCAAACTCCCGTTTTATCTGATACTTGTTTTCTGCCCCCTGGTGGACACCTTTTGCACTACAATAAACTGCACATATACACCAATCTTATTTTTTTCATATGTATTAAAGGGACAAATAAAGATTTATATAAAAGATATTTATTTTTTTTGTTTCTTTGTTTGTTTATTTGCTCAATAGTTCTTGGGCCAAGTTTTAAAAGGTGAAAAAAGTGATCCTTGCCATCAATAATGTGGCTCTAATTTCCTTCAGATTTACTCACAAGTCTGTCAACCTGTCATCATAACTAGCAGACCAGCAAGCACACAAAATACAACAAACACAAATTAGCCAAGAAAACAGTTCAGCGGAGAGGAAAATGCTCATCAGCTCATGAAGATGGCTTTTTCCAATTTCAATAACTCACACGATAAAACACAAATATTCTGCTCATTGGCAAGTCAAATTGCTGTTTGGATTAAAGTTGATACATAAATTCCTCAAGACATTGTGTCAGTAAGTAAAAGTTCTGTACGGCATCACAACAAATGAAAAAAATGAAAGAATAAAATCACATCTGCTGTTTAACTTCAATTTACATCTGCATTTCTCTATATGCAGCTGCATTATGAGCTCTATGAAAAGCTGCCTGCCAGTTTTCATTGGCGTATATGATGCATCTTTTAATTGACATCCTTTGATTGTAACTGATAGGCACACGGCGGCCTTCTCAGATGTTAGCGTTTATTATATACAGTTCACAGTAACACATTTTTAAAAAGAGAAGGGATGCAACGATGCCACGCTGGAAAGTGAACTGCGGATGCAGCAATATTTGCTTCACATTCTCAGAGAGCGCAGTTACTGGAGCAGAGCTGCAGAGATTTGTATGCCGTTTATCCTGGCTGCAGTCCAAAGCCAGAGTATTCGCGGCAAACAGCCTGATCCGACTACACATGTGAAAATGTAACAGCAAACAGAATTCAGTAAGAAGCTGCAGCACACTAGAAAGTAGCTAATATAAATGCTAATGATAAGAATATATCAGCTCTGTAAAACAATATAACTATGCATAATGAATTTTTTCCGTTCTTTTAAGTGTATGGCTTGACAAAGGGACCTGTTTGACTATTACATATGAACAAAGTCTTGACCCCTGAGATGTTATGCTGTTGGTTATATAAATAAAATTCCACAAAACTGTAATCAGTATTTACAAACTTATGAATATGTGTGACTTGTACTCATGAATTTGTCATATCTGTGGCTGTTGCCTTGACAACTGCACAGAAATAAAGTGTAATCTAAATAGGAAATATGAATAATTCCTACTCATTAGTTCACTGTGGATCCCTATTGGATGGCAGCAGCTGTCTTGAGGCCGGCTCCTGCTGAACCCCTTCAGGTATCATCCTCACCATCATGCTGCCGCCATCCGAGGTGCTTGGATTCACTCTGAACTTCCGGTTGATTGGGCGCACTGCCCTGAGAAACTGTCGTTTAAAGGTCTCGCTGAGGATTATGTAAAGGAACGGATTGATGCAGCTGTTAGCATAGCCCATGCTAATGGCAATGTTGTAGGCGTAGGAGAAGGCTAAGCTTGGGTTTTGCACCCCGAGGTGAACAAGCTGGAGGATGTAGTAAGGAGCCCAGCAGATAAAGAAAGCCAGGCAGATGGCCACTGCCATCCGCGTCACCTTCTTAGTGCGCATCCTCAAACTCCGTGGGGGCAGCGGTGCCACGCTGGTGGACATGTGCTGGAGGATCTTGAAGAACACCAGGCAGATTATGGCCAAGGGTATCGCAAAGGCCAAGAAAAACTGGTAGAGTGTGAACCAGTACGTATCAGTGATTGGATCAGGCAGGAGGAGGGCACAGGCGACCAGTCCGTCTGGGAGCGGCATCAGACCCGCATACATCCACACAGGGATGATGGTGAGCAAGGACAAGCCCCACACAAGTCCTATGACCAAAGCGGCCACACAGGGCGTACGGACATAGTTGAAGCGGATGGGATGGACCGTAGCTAAGTAACGGTCGAGGGTCATTGCGGTGAGGATGTACGTGCTGACAATCTGACTGTTGGAGTCCAGCGCAGTGATGAAAGTGCACATAGCAGCTCCAAAGTGCCAGGTACCGTTGCCCAGCAACTGGTGGATGAGGAATGGCATCCCGAGAAGAAACAGCAGATCAACGATTGACAAGTTTAAAATGAAGATGTCTGGAACTGTTTGCTTGGCGTGACATTTGGTTTTCTTCATTATGGTGTACATGACAATGCAGTTCCCGACAATCCCCACGAAGCAGATGATGCCGAAGATCACAGGGAGGCTGGCGCCGCAGTGAAGGGTCCCAGCGTCAGCTGGAACGGAGAGAGGAAGCAGCAGATAAGTGTGGAGATGCAGCAGCTCCTATACTTTATTAAATTATTAAAGGAATAGTACACCCACAGAATGATTTAACTTTATTTTCCACTTGCCCTGATGGTGAGCAAGACTCTGGAGCACTTTTTTAATATTTCAAATGCAGCCGGAGATCAGGACGACTTCTCGTTTCCCCCCCAATAGAGTTCACCGGGGTCCGAGCCAAAAAGGTCCATAAAAGTCCACAAAAACTTGTCAATATTCCTCCATACTGCTCGTCTCATGTTATCCAAGTGTCCTGAGTGGGTAGCGTCCAGAATTTACTTGAAACTACGCCATTTATTATATTTTTAGAGTCTAAACAACATCACATGCCTAGCAAGCACGCCAATGCACGCTCACGACACTACGGAAGCCACGGCAGGCGAGATCACGTGTTCTCTTTTTCTTTTTTTCTTTGTTTTAAATCAATATCAACCCCTCTTGGACCCTCTTGTGTTTGTCCCGGTTTGTCTGCAGCTCTGTTGCTCTTAGCACAATGTAAACAGCTAATTTCTTCTTCTACACTTGCATTATCGGCAGAGTAGGCAGGTAATGCAAGGTAATGGTAATGAATAAATTTTGGACACTACCCACTCAGGACACTTGGATTACATTGGACGAGCAGTATGGAGGAATATTGACAGGTTTTTGTGGACTTTTATGGACCTTTTTGGCTCGGACCCTAGCGCACTCCATTATATGAAATTTGGGGGGGAAACGAGAAGTCGTCCTGATCTCCGGCTGCATTTGACATATTAAAAAAGTGCTCCAGAGTCTTGCTCGCCATCAAGGTTAGTGGAAAATAAAGTTAAATCATTCTGAGGGTGAACTATTCCTTTAAACCATGTCATAGCAGTGGCAAATCTACTCAGAAACCACATCTACTAAGCAAAAAGGGAAACAATCAGACACCCATTGAACTAAACATGCATTTATGTCTTCTTTTACTCCATTCTCTTCTATTATATTCTTTTATCTGTACTGTTTTTTTTACTTCACCAAGGAGGTTATGTTTTTGCTAGTTTGTCTGTTGGTCAGCATCTTTACAGAAAAACTCGTAATTTCATATATTATAGTCATGCTGAAAAGTTAGTGCTTCACTGCTTTAGCTGTGTAGTTACTGGTGCAGAAATGAGTTGTAACGATTGTCAGGGATGTTTCTGCTTTAGTCTACGTGCTGCCTTTTGTTGTCAAATCAATATGATTTATATATTCAATCCTAAGTAAAGAGTCATTTCAATGGATGTCCATTAATTTGATTATTTTTAAAGTGGATTGAGGTAAAATAAGCTTCAGAAGTGTTTTTGCTTCAAATAAACTGAAATGCCCCTTTAATTGTCAGTTAAAAGAAAAAAAAACTTTTAAACCCCAACAGTTTATTTAGGAAAATCATATATATTTCTGGTAAACTCATCCCTTTCATCCCCTTCCACACCTTTCTAAGGTGGAATTAAGCATCAGAATTGTATCATTTTTCTTGCAAAGTACTGATTAATGTCCATGTCTTGCGACTAAAAAGCTCAAATAGGGGATTATCACGCTAACCGGAAGTTCCCGGATTTTGACACTTCCTCTTCCGGGCCATGTTAAAGACAGCCGTTCCTGCTCTGTTATACTGTTTAAATCGGATAAACTCCAAACATATTTAAGTTTTCATTCTAGACTGAAGTGATACTGGATCAAAAGCTGGATCAAAGCGATCGATTTGCCGCGGTGAAGGGCCGAACTTTATAATAAAACACACGTTTGTTTGTCGCCGGTGGGGCACAACACCGGCACTTCACAGCATGCTAGCATTAGCCAGCTAGCGTTTACTGACGTGCTTAACATTGTCCGTCTTAAAACACACAAACATCTGAAAATCGGGTCTGTACCTCCCCGTTTCCAGTGGAACAACTGGGGACTGCCAAGAAAGGAGACGCCTTCAGATGCTTGTGTGTTTTCAGCCGCACAATGTTAGGCACGTTATCGAGCTGGCTAATGCTAACCTGCTAACAGTAGTCCGTCAGCTACTACTCTGTTAAACTTTGTAAATCGGATAAACGCCAATGCCAAGTTTTCATTCCAGACTGAAGTGATGCTGAGGAAGAAGTGGATCAAAACGACCGATTCGCCGCGGTGAAGGACCGAACTTTATAATAACACGACACACGTTTGTTTGTGGCCGGCAGGCTATATAGTCGTGTTAGCAGGTTAGCATTAGCCAGCTCGATAACGTGCCTAACTTTGTGCGGCTGAAAACACACAAGCATCTGAAAGCGTCTCCTTTCTTGGCAGTCCCCAGTTGTTCCACTGGAAACAGGGGGGTACAGACCCGATTTTCAGATGTTTGTGTGTTTTAAGACGCACAATGTTAAGCACGTCAGTAAACGCTAGCTGGCTAATGCTAGCATGCTGTGAAGTGCCGGTGTTGTGCCCCATCGGCGACAAACAAACGTGTGTTTTATTATAAAGTTCGGCCCTTCACCGCGGCGAATCGATCGCTTTGATCCAGCTTTTGATCCAGTATCACTTCAGTCTGGAATGAAAACTTAAGTATGTTTGGGTTTATCCGATTTAAACAGTATAACAGAGCAGGAACGGCTGTTGTTAACATGGCCCGGAAGAGGGAAGTGTCAAATGTTTCAACTTCCGGAAACTGGAACAAGGAAGCGTGATAATCCCCTATTCTAACATGAAATTTGCAGAAGTGTTTGGAAGGTCCAAACTGGTCTGTAACCAAAACAATACGTTTCTCTTAAGTTATTAGAAACTGCAGTGAACTCTTAAGTGGCAGGTCAGAGGCAATTAATCAATTTTTCACATATTGCCTAAACCTAGACTATGTTCATACATATGTAGGGGTTCTGGATGGTGGCCTGCCAGGGGCCTCATATGGACCCTTCTCTTGGGGCCTCACTTTGGGTAGGGGTGGTGCTGGATGTCTGTAATATTTTAGACTCGGGATTTTCATAAATACACAAAACCGATCTGTGTTGGCGACTTCATCCATGCTTATTCATCCTTTGGTGTCTTCCTCACACACCCATAGTCACCTCTCAGTGGTGTGTGCGCCCTCGTCTGTCAAGGGGTGGTACTGCATGTAACATTAAGGGACATCAGGAATTCGTAACACTGCAACAATGTCGACTGTACTGCGTTTGCTGTCTACAGTGTACACGTTCTGTATTCGTGTTTCATGTACTGTAATTCAAAAGAAAACTGCACTCGGAGCTCATTTTATAGGAGATGTGAAAAGTTATCAGCTGTTTCCTTCATTTCCGTCTGTAGTGTGTTCATGGTGTGTGTCTGCTACTGTCATTGTTTCGGCTCTCAGGACATTTACAGAAGGTGATACAGCTGTTGTATTTCCCTTATGATAAATAGAATATTTCTTGTAAATTTCATCCATGTTTCCGAGAAAAATCTCCCGTAAAAAACATTTCTGTAATTTGTCCGGACATCCTGGCAACTTTAAACTGATCATATAGCATGACGGCATCAGCAGGCGCAGGACCCGAACCGATCTGGACCGAGCACATCTGGTGCCCACACCGGATCACCTTCTGGATCCAGGAATGTTTTGAATGATTCTTTATCATTGTGAAATCGGCCAAATTTTGGAATTTTTGCATAAAACTCCATACAAATGGTCCGAGTGTTTGGTAAAAAAAAAATTACAAGAATGGATCCAGATCAACTTTTGAAACATTATAGAACAAAATTCTGGATACTACAGTTGTGCTCAAGATTATTAACACCTTCCAATAAAAGAAAAGGCTAAATTCACTATAATTCTAAAACTAATAATATATAAAAATATACAAAATTATAATTTAGAGAACTAAAATATTGCTTTTGAATTGTGGTTATAAATAATGATTAAAAAAACAAACAAAACTGGGCCAGACACATTGGAGCACCATTTCTGTGAAATATGGACCAAAACACCTGTAAACAGGTGTAAAAGTCTTTGAGCATTACAGAAAACACCTGATTGCAGTGATTGACTCAGAATGTTGCTCAAAGTTTAGCTTCAGAGCCGCGCCATGCTTGTTGGCTGGTTTTATTTTTCGTGTGTTTGTTTTTAATATTTATTTTGAACCACAATTCAAGTTCAGTGTTATAATTTTCATAGAATTATTTATTTATTTAAAAATTTGGGGGGCAAATTGTGAGTGAAATGTGTATTGACAGATTTTTTTTTATTTATTATTACTTTTGTCAATTTAATTTACTTCACTGACTACTGATTTTTTTCCCCTTATTTAAATGGAGGGTGTCACTGATCTTGAGCACGACTGTATGAACCAGAACACACAAAAATCAGGGAGTCGTTGGAATTTTCAATGCTGAACGGTAACAAATGAAGATACAGACATGCAACTAACACCAAACTGTAGCCAAGACTCTGCTGAATCAGGAGTTTGTCAACAGAACTGATGCATCTTCAATAACAACGGAGCTAGATCCAGAAAATCCGCCATTATGGACTATTGAAGTAATAGTGATACTAAGCATGATTCCAGATATTCTTGGTATGTTTTCATGGTTGAGGAATTCAATGATGTTGATTAAATGAATGTAGGAGTATAAGTTTTTGCTGCAAGTCACAATATGAGGGGGGGGCTGCTTGGCGAGCTCTCCCAGTGCTTTTCTAGTAAACCTGTTTGCTTTTTTTACCACAGCAGATGTTTTTGTATCTTTTGCATTTACTATTTGAGTGATTCCTTGTGTTTGCTTGTGTTTTTGGTTTAGTCCTTGTTAGGTTTCTGTTTTTTCTCTTGATTTATTCCCATAGTCTGCCCCTTCTTTAATCTGGCAAGCTTTAGTTTTATGCTCCCCTGAATTTCAGCTGATATTTCTGTGCTCCTTGTTTGTAAGTTGCCCCCTCAGTTATACCCCTCAGATTAATGTTTAGGTATTTGTTACTACATGAGCTTTTTTTCTTTTTTAGATAAAAAGTTTTTGTTGCCTCATCAGCCTGATGCATGCAGTACATCTGCATTTGGGTTCCTCCCCCTCAGCATCTCTATTACAGTGTTTGTTTTCTGGCTCTTTGGGACTCAGAACCTTTTTCATGATGATGTGATGCTGCAGGATAAGAATTTGCTTTGAACTTGGAGCTTTAAAGTTCTTTATAGAAAAGAAACCTTCATAAATATGTAGAAACTAATCAAAGTCAGTCAGAGGGTTTTTTCTTTTCTTTTTCATACGCACTGTATTTTTAGAATGATACCCTGCTGTAACGAGCTGAGGGGAAATCGCTGCATACTAAAACCGTGGATACAGCACGATTTTGAACGGAAAAACGCAAAAGAAAGAAAGAAAGAAAGAAAAAGAAAGAAAGAAAAAGAAAGAAAGAAAGAAAGAAAGAAAGAAAGAAAGAAAGAAAGAAAGAAAGAAAGAAAGAAAGAAAGAAAGAAAGAAAGAAAAAGAAAGAAAGAAAGATGCAGTGTTTTTTTAAAATTGCGCTTATGAAGAACAATCTCAGTTTTCGCATGCATAAACATATGTTCGGTCCTCTGGATGCTGAACTTACCAACTGTTGAATTCAAGCCTCCGGCGGAAAAATTGGCATCATTAAAGAAATCCATGGGTTTCCTTTCCAGGTGCACGAATCTGAAACAGTCCGCAACTGAAATCCGCGCTGATTCCGATTATAAATGTATTGTCTTAAAGAATTAGTCCATTCCCATCTCCAAATCCTTGCCGCTGAACCGCGCGCTCAGATGTGACAGCGCAGCTTCTCTGCGCGCGGCGCTGCAAACAATCTCCTGACAGCAGCGTCGAGTTAATTATGCGCGCGCTGCAGGTGTCAGTCAAGCCGGTGCAAATCCACATTAATTTAATAAGAAGCAGCAGCTGACCCGAGTGGGTGCAGTTTTTCCTCCGACGCATGCTCGGAATTTTGGAGACAGAGACCATGTCAGAGAGACGCAGGGAGAAGAGAAAGAAGACGTGAAATGCAAATATGAGCTGATAAACAGCAAAGTAGAGGGGTAATAGAATATTGTTTCTCTTTTTTTCCACATTAAAGCACGCTGATGGAGCGCATTTTCCGGCAGTAACCTTTCATGACGTCATTAATCACATTTCCAAAAGCTGTCAGCGTGAGACCAGGTTGATCAGAACTGCAACCCCTCAGCATCCTCCCTGTACCACTAGATGGCCTCGTTTCCCCCCCCAAGGACTTCATTCATTTCTTTTTTATTCATTTCAGGCAACACGTCATGTTTCATAGAAATGTGGCGGGTGGGGGGGTAATGTACTGTAATGACAGATTTTACATAACAGTATCAAGGCAACCCCACCTGGAGAGAAGACTCCAGGGCCGAATCAATTTTTATGTCTAAACAAGGAGACGTGGAGCCAAAATGACAAAAATACACATTTTACTGCACAATCGTTAAAATAACTGTACCCTAGATTAATTTAATCAGCGTTAACCATTTACATTAAATGAACATATTGGTTCCTCAGATGACAAATAGTGGCTGCAACAAAAAAAAAAGGTATGACTTGACAAAATTAAACACAGCAAATCATGCAAAGTAAAACCACTGCACATAAAAAAAGGGAAAACAATATATATATATATATATATATATATATATATATATATATATATATGTATACATATATATATATATACATATACTGCATATATATATATACTGTAATTCTTTTTTTTTTGTGAAGGGCAGCGGGCGGGAATGTTTTTAAACTGTAAAGCGCTTTGAGTCACACAATTTGCTGGAAAAGCGCTTCATAAATAAGGATTGATTGATTGATTGATTGATTGATTGATGTAACCCAGTCCCAGTTTTAGTCTCGATAAAACTTTCAGTTTGTGTTGTTTAAAACTTTGACCCAAAAATCCCAGAATTATCCTGATTTGAACAGGGTGAAGGACTTCAAGGTGGGTTCCAGGAAGAAAATGGTCAAATAAATCTAAATAAATGTATTTTATACTTTTATTTCTATTTTGCACCTGAATTTAACTGTTAGTTGGAAAATAGATAAAAGTAGCCATAGGCTTCCAATTAAACCGGTTACTTTATTTCAGTAAAAAACAAAAATAAAATGTACAGATAATAGAAATATAAAACACTTGGAATAAATAAAAAAAATCACCTCACAAGCACAAAAATAACAGAGCAGGCATACAGTCGTCCTCAAAATTATTCATACCCTCCAATTATAGAAGGAAAAAATAATCAGCTGTCAGTGAAATAAGATGAAATTGACAAGACGGATTAGAAAGAAGTTCAAACCAGCACAATATCCAGGAATAACCTGTTCAGCTTCTAAAAATGAAATAAAGACAACGTAGTAGTTCTTTGAACTAAATCATTGGACGTCTTTGACATATAGAAGAAGAGTGAATCTTCAAGAGGGCTGCCTTCCTTTCCTCCTCTTAGAGTGAAAACCTGAGATCATTCTCCCACTATTCTGAGATGTAAGATGTGGAGGGATTACACTTATCCGTATTAAAGTAAATCTGAGCGATTCTGCCTTTGCTTGACATTTTAACAGACAGCAATGAGTCAAGAGTGGTGGCGGAGGAACAGCTGTGAAGCTATGAACTTTCTATTAAACAAAGTCTCTGATCTGCAATAGCAAAAAGGAAAAAGGGAATCAGAGATAATCCACATTTGTGTGGTAGCTGCTCATAGCCGGCAAACGGGTTATTCATGTAAAGATACCAACACATTTGGAATCCTTTGTCTTGAAGAGATGGCTGAAAGAGGTGTCTTTTTTTATTGAAGGTGAGTGAAAGGAGATTTTCTGAATGCCTAAACTGTATTTTAAATTAAATGTATAACAAGTGGATCTAGATAATATTTCCATTAACACTGTTAAAGCTAGGGTTGGAAATGTTGGAAAAACGGTTTGAGCAAGCGACATTTAAAAAAACACACCACCTGAAACCACGCCTTCAGAGCGCAGGGACGTGTGCGCCAGTGTTTTACAAGCAGGTTAACGATAACAGCCGAGTGGATAGCTCGTTAGCTTGATAGTAAACAGCTGACAAACCATGTTTCTAAAAGCTTTAGACCATGTGGACACGAAGTCAAAACAAAGACAAAACGCTCGTATTTTCCAGACCGTTTGTCTTAAAGGAGTGATGACATAACAGTTAAAAACTAGTTTATGTTGTTGGCATTACTTTATATGTAAATACTCCAAAGGAAAAAACGGCATTTTTTACAGCGGAGTATTGTTTTGAAACGCCAGACCTCACTTCCTCAGTAAAACAGTTGGGTCCGGTGAAAATATGCAGCTTTACCCGGAGACCACGTTGACTTCATTTTGATTGGCTACACCTTATTTCGCTATGACCTTATTTGGAGAATCTAGGTCAAGCTGCGGCCGGAGTTTGCTAAAGGCTAACTGCTAGCAACATGGGCACTTCCGACAGTGTGAGCTACGTTTATCAGACAAGACAGCATTTAGAAAATAAATAAACTTACAGGTAATGACAAGGTTGTGGCCCCCTCCCTCAGTGTTGCTGCAGAAGTTTGCTTTTAAATCCATTTGTTTGAAAATCCAGACCTGACTGCAGAGAAGTTACTACTAGCTCCGAGTCCATACACGAAGCTGAATCAGACAGGGAGGGGAGGGGGGAGCGGACGGTGCATAGACCGTTAGGGAGAGAGAGAGAGGGGGGGGCGCTGTTTACTTGATAGTGTGCTCTTATTGGAGCAATTAAATTACGTAGAATGATAGAACTACGTAGAATGATAGAACTACGTAGAATGATGGAACTACGTAGAATGATGGAACTACGTAGAATGATAGAACTACGTAGAATGATAGAATACGTAGAATGATAGAACTACGTAGAATGATAGAACTACGTAGAATGATAGAATAGAGAATGATAGAACTACGAGAATGATAGAACTACGAGAATGATGGAATACGTAGAATGATAGAATTACGTAGAATGATAGAACTACGTAGAATGATAGAACTACGTAGAATGATAGCCGCTGTCTGATTCAACTGTTTCTGAGCAGAGAGACAAAGCTGACAGACCATAAACAGGAACTTTGATTCTCACTCTGGACATTCACATGGCCTCATCAGTGCACAACAGATCATATTATACACCCAAAACCCCAGAAAAGTGAAATTTGATGTCATGGCACCTTTAAAGACGGAGACATAAAATAAATGTGAATGCATGGAAACGCTGCAAAATATATGGCAGGCCTGTAAGTGGCGCTGTGGTGCTAAAGTAAAAAAAGGCGATGAAATACTGGGCATGCGCAGAAATATGTAGACAACGTTAAACAACCAAACCGAATGCTCCAATCTACGGTTGCGATCCGCCAGAAACCCCACAAAAGAAGAAGGTTGAACAACCAAACCGAAAAGATGGCGGCAAGTACGAATGGGCGCACAAGTACGAGCAGCAACCATTCAACCAGAGAGTACAGATACCCTGTACGGCGCCATTGTTGTTGTGATGCTGAGTGTATCGCATGTGTGTTTGGAGGCAAAGCTATGACGCATGCACAGTACCGTACCGTCTTCTTCCGCTTATCCGGGATCGGGTCGCGGGGGCAGCTGCCCCTGAAGTCCAGACTTCCCTCACCCCGGCCACAGCCGCCAGCTCATCCGGGGGGGATCCAGAGGCATTCCCAAGCCAGCCGGGAGACGTAGTCCCCTCCAGCGTGTCCTGGGTCTCCCCCGGGGTCTGGTCCCGGTGGGACGTGCCTGGAACACCTCACCAGGGAGGCGTCCAGGAGGCATCCTGACCAGATGCCCGAGCCTCCTCATCTGGTTCCTCTCTATACGGAGGAGCAGCGGCTCTACTTTGAGCCCCTCCCAGATGACCGAGCTCCTCCCCCTCTCTCTAAGGGAGAGTATTGCTGCCTTCATGTGGTATCGTATTTATGGTAAATACCAAAGTCCGGCATCAAAATTGCACTTGAACACCCACTCATGTTGTAATTTCCACTGGAAAATTGGAAAAATTTTATGATGCCCGAGTTGCCGAGATGAAGTAAACTCTGACCTTTCAACATGGCGGAGAGCAATGAAAATATCCTGAATGGGAAGCAATACATTCTGTTTAAAGTTTTCTGCTGCTGTTACGTGGTTAGTTTGTAGTTAGGATAATTCTTACATACAGAACTTTAATAACATCACCATTTAAACTTAGTCTTGTTTGTAAAAATATGGTTATTATTTGGTTTACTTCCTCAGAGGAGATTCTAGCTAGCAGCTAGCTAGCTAGTCAGTCGAAGATAGCCTCCATTGTTAAACTTCATTACGACAAGAAATCACTTGAACACAACGCTCTGGTAATTTCCACTTAACAAGTAGAAAATATCATCTTTCCAATACCACATGAAGGCAGCATATGACGCATGTGTGCAAGAAAAAAAAAATGCAGTCAAAGCTTAAAGATGAAACCGCAAAAACGGCATTTCAAAATCTTCCTTGGCTTGATATAAAAAAAAAGATCGTTTACAGACCCCCCAAAATACAGGCTTCGTACAGATGAGAGGCTGGTTTGGTAAAAAATTTGTGAATTTAGGCCAGAGTTCGATTTCGTACGGACAGGGCCGAAATCTACTCACCTCCAACTCCTTCTGCAGTGTACAAGGTCCACACTGCAAGCGTGAACGCCTCCAAGACGTTGGGTGAATTCCAGTTCCCCCCTTGGCCCTAACCCTTCACTTTGCACGTTCATGTGAAGGGGTAGTGATTTCCCAATTCTGGTTCGGACCGAGGGCGAGTGGTCGGGCTATCTGGCCCTCGCAACGGAGATTTTCCAGGGGCACACTAGAAAACCAGTGGTATGTGATATTGCCACAATTCCATGTGAAATATGGGCAAAAGGGCGAGGAAATCGTCAGCAGCAGCCAGAGAAACGTTTGAATGTGAGTATTTTTTGTAAATAAAATATGAAAATAGCTATCTAAGGTCACTGTAATGTATTAAAGACAGTTTTTTTGGAAATGTGAACAAAGTCACTAGTTTTGTAACATTACGTGCAACTGATCATGTCTGAAAAGTAACATTAACGGCAAGTTTGAGTCGAAGGCGTCTTCTTTTCCTTTCATTCTTATGTTTTTTCTGCCAAAAGCCAAAGAAATAATCCAGGAAAGGGAGATTATTGCTGCTGCATGCAGCTTTTTTCTTTTTCAACAAAACTTTATTGTCAATTTAATGCTGCAGACGGCATTGCGAACTCTTCTGGAAACAGCCGTGATGTCGGTTTACTGCGCCACGGACGACTATAGGGGATTATCACGCTTCCGCATTCCGGTTTCCGGAAGTTGAAACATTTGGCACTTCCTCTTCCGGGCCATGTTAACGACAGCCGTTCCTGCTCTGTTATACTGTTTAAATCGGATAAACTCCAAACATATTTAAGTTTTCATTCTAGACTGAAGTGATACTGGATCAAAAGCTGGATCAAAGCGATCGATTCGCCGCGGTGAAGGGCCAAACTTTATAATAAAACACGTTTGTTTGTCCCCGGTGGGGCACAACACCGGCACTTCACAGCATGCTAATGCTAGCATTAGCCAGCTAGCGTTTACTGACGTGCTTAACATTGTGCGTCTTAAAACACACAAACATCTGAAAATCGGGTCTGTACCCCCCCGTTTCCAGTGGAACAACTGGGGACTGCCAAGAAAGGAGACGCTTTCAGATGCTTGTGTGTTTTCAGCCGCACAAAGTTAGGCACGTCATCAAGCTGGCTAATGCTAACCTGCTAACAATAGTCCGCCAGCTACTAATCTGTTAAACTTTGTAAATCGGATAAACGCCAATGCCAAGTTTTCATTCCAGACTGAAGTGATGCTGAGGAAGAAGTGGATTAAAACGACCGATTCGCCGCGGTGAAGGACCAAACTTTATAATAAAACGACACACGTTTGGTTGTGGCCGGCAGACTGCGCAGTCATGTTAGCAGGTTAGCATTAGCCAGCTCGATAACGTGCCTAACTTTGTGCGGCTGAAAACACACAAGCATCTGAAAGCGTCTCCTTTCTTGGCAGTCCCCAGTTGTTCCACTGGAAACGGGGGGGTACAGACCCGATTTTCAGATGTTTGTGTGTTTTAAGACGCACAAAGTTAAGCACGTCAGTAAACGCTAGCTGGCTAATGCTAGCATGCGGTGAAGTGCCGGTGTTGTGCCCCACCGGCGACAAACAAACGTGTGTTTTATTATAAAGTTCGGCCCTTCACCGCGGCGAATCGATCGCTTTGATCCAGCTTTTGATCCAGTATCACTTCAGTCTGGAATGAAAACTTAAGTATGTTTGGAGTTTATCCGATTTAAACAGTATAACAGAGCAGAATGGCTGTCGTTAACATGGCCCGGAAGAGGAAGTGTCAAAAGCCGGCAACTTCCGGTAAGCGTGATAATCCCCTATTGGTGACGCATGAGGATTTCGAAGTGCTGTCCCATTTCTTAGGGGAATGATTCAATCCCTAACACTTGAAACGGAGGTGTTAGGGCCAAGGGGAAGGGCTAGGGGTCGGGATGAAAAGAGGAATTGGAAGTGGGCTTTAATCCTGATCGGTTGTTGTGTTGTGTTTTTTTGGCCCAGCAGCAGTTAGCGGTCCGTTACAAACAAAAAGTGTTTAAATGGCAATGGCAGTGATTTCTAAAAGAGGGCGAGTATTGCTTACAGGTGACTATCTGGGTCCGAAACCCTGCAGGAGCTACATTTTTCCAGTCTTTCAACCACAGGGAAAGAGAAACAGCACTAAAGATTCACAGTCCAATCGTTAAAATGCAGGTTACGAAGGGAGAACCTACCTAATGTGTTCTAGTTTTATACGAGGTGGAAGATTGTCCCGAATAGAGGAAGATATTCAAATATATCACATTAAAAATTGACTGCGGGTTTTTTTTTTTTCTTTTTTAAAAAGGAAATTGTCTGAGGTAAATAAAAGTTCACACAAATGTTCATCTTTACAGAAGAAGTAATGAGTTAAATCAATATAACAAAGATAAATGGTGCACCGTTTGTCTGTTTGTGTATCCATGAGTCATTTCTCTCTCGAAAACAGTTTTTTTTATCCTCATCTTTGCTTGTAAAAGGTCAGTCTGCTCGTTTGTGTGTTGCATAGTTTATGTATTTATTTGGGCATTGTGCATGCATCTCATGTCTTGCATACCTTGTTGGCTGTTGCAGAGGTCGGCAGGTTTGGCTTGGGAACAAGTTTGTTTCTGACCAACCAAAGGTGAGCCAAAGGTACATATTTATCAGGCAAAACCTGGTTTCTACAACCAAACAAAACACTTTCTCATCTACAACGTAATATCGAAAACATAATTCAATATAGATATTTATTTAAAATCAAACAAGTTTTTTTTTTTTTTGCCTCCTTTTGCTCAAAGCCCACATCATGTAACAGTTAAGTTCCAGCCTCAAACCAGAGTTCCTCAAAGTCAAGTAGATGTGCTTTATTTTATCATATTTTCAGTTCAAAACGTCAATATTCAGAAATCTGTCAAATTGACGTTCTGTAATGTCAGATATGAGGCTTATTAGTCATAACATTATCAATAATCAAATAAAAAACACTTTCTCCAAAGAGAAATTGTATAACAAGCTTTTATGTTTTATTTTTATCACTGTGTGGTAGCACTGCAGAAGGTTGCTAGTTCGAGACCAGGCTTAGGAGGGGGTTTCAATAATTCCAACAGCAGCCTTCCTGTGTGGAGTTTGCATGTTCTCCCCATGTATGCAGGGTTCTCTCCGGGTTCTCCAGCTTCCTCCCCACCATCCAAAGACATGATGTTAGGTTAATTGGTCTCTCTAAATTGTCCTTAGGAATGAATGTGAATGAATGGTTTGAAAGAAATATTAAAAACAAACATGCAAAAAATAAAACAAGTAAAGCTAAAATTTTGTTGAGCAACACTTTGAAGGAATCACTGCAATCAGGTGTTTTCTCTAATATTCAAAAAGACTTCAATTTTTATTTATTATTAGTTTCTTATTTGAATTACTATTGTGATTTGAGGACTACCGTATATATTAGGTGTGCAACAATACATGTATCCGTATCGAACCATGAGCACTATGTATCAAATATTGAACAGTACAAAGTTTTTAATTTATTTTATCAACTTGTGTTCTGACAATGAGCTCTGTGCTGAAAACTCAGTGGCTCTTCGTTCGACTACGTTCAGATGTGGCATTTGGAACTACTTTGGTTTCCCCGTTGAGTACGATCCTGATGGTGAGCCATTGTGGACAAAAAGATATTGGGTAAAAAAAATGCATGAAAATGTATTTTTTTGTATTGAAAAAATGCAATTGAAAAAACAGTGACAATAAAGTATCAAACCGAACCTCTACCGTTGCACCCTAATATGTGTATATATATATATATATACACACATATATGTATATATATATATAGATATATATCTATATATATATGGATAGATATATATCTATCCATATATATACACACTGTGTTGTTCAAAGAAAAGGGGACAGAGAAAAGAGTGAGAAAGAAAGAGAGAAAAGACAGCTGATAGAAGGAGAGAGAGCTGCTGCACCTGTAAGAAAACAAAATGCCACCTGCAGCATCTTCAACAGAAACAAAGCTGACAATCATGAAGACCTCTGATAGACAGACAAGCTGGAACAGACCATAATAATCACAGAACCAGACACTGATCGCACAGAGGAAGGAACAGCTGGAGTTAGTGGTGACATCACAGTGATGTCATCATCACTGTAAGTGTGGGAACAAGATGTTAGATGGAAGAATGAGGAGTGATTGTGTGAATGTGACCAAGCCCCCACGAAAATCAGAAGCAGGCCGGGGGGGGCACCAGGACCAAGGAGACCAGCAGCCACCCAGGAGCACAGACCCCAGCCAGCCCACCGCAGAGACCACCACACATCCACCCAGAGAGTGTCAAAGGGAGCCCCCCCAAGCCAGGGCGGCAAGTGGTCGTGAGGCACAGGCACCCGGGGACCAGGGACAGCAGTCGTCCGCCCTGCCAGGCGCCGGCCCCCCAGAGGCAGGCAGCACCCAGGGATCAGGGCCCCAGGAGACCGGGGGGCCGCTACACAACAACGCCACTAAAGCAAATGTTGGTACTTTAACAGTACTTACATTTATTTATACGAAACGCTGCTTCGCCATTTTTCTTCTTCTGCGTTCACAAAACACGGCCGACTTGCATTGTGGTATACGGGAGTAAAATGTAGGGTACATCGATTGTACACATACATTCGTAGTGCACTGTGGGTATTTTATAGTGGACAATGTAGTGGGTGAAAAGAAGTGAACAGAATCGAACACTACAAAATGTCGTGCTCACTATATAGTGCACGACATCCGTGATAGGGAGCAATTTCGAACACAGCTAATGAGTCACTGTACAAAACTTCATGGGGTGTGTTGGTGCAGGGTTGCATGGAAAACTGAGAGGACTCGAGGACCATTGTTCCCCACGACTGCTTTAGCAGATATGAGATTAAAATGTGATTTCTATATGTGATATATATGTATGTGTGCACACATATATACACACACACCAACACTCAGAAGTTTGGGATCACTTTCCCATTAAATCCAATGACAAAGTGTGTATCATGCTGCCATTCTGTACATTTTTAGTCGCCTAAATATTGATTTGACATAAACAACTTGTGCGTGTGCACATTTATCACATCAATCTGTGTATTTTCATATTAGGCCATGGTTATAACCAGAAGTTGACCTCTCTGGACCAGAAAATAAAAAAACAGCTGGTAGTTTTTGCAACTAATCACTGACCCAGCTGTATTTAATTAGCACAGCTCCTCCACAGGTAGCTGAGCTCGTCAGTGAAAACACCTGTTCTAAATGTACAGGCAGACCCAAAAACAGGATTTTTACAATCTGGCACCTCTTGTTATATCGCCGCTCTAGTATCTTTTGTTTTAGTTACTGGCAAGTATACGGCTTCATTACTGACATTTATAACAAACCATTTAAAAACAATATGGATTATTTGAAAATTGGTAGAAAATTGAGCAAGTTATGATCATTTAAAAAGCACATGTACCATTAAAACAATGCAATGAGTGGGCGAGCTGACTGTGGCAAGTGCAGACGTTTGACTCCATTGGCCAGCCGCGCGGGGGAGTCATCTAGCCTTAAGTAGGATAAATATATCTTTAGCAGAGACGAGGCGACTCCTCCTGGGTGAAGCTGCAGCTAGCTTCAAGGTTAACTCCCTTGACTTTACCCAGCAAAAGTGAAGAAGAAGCAGGACTCTGCTTGAACTAGATGAGCTATGTGGTGTTAATTTGCTACAGTTTGGGGGGGTTTGCTTGGCAAATTTGTTGGAATATGAAAATTTTCAAGTAGAATGATAGTGATTAAATCATACCCGAGCTATTTCATCATTAAAATAGCCAAATAGTACAAGTTTCATCTTTATTTTACATTCCTATTTCCTATTTAGGTGGAAATTAAAATCACAGAACGTCTGACTATGTGAACAGTCCCAAAAAAGATGATATAAAGTTTTATCTGCATGGTGACATCAGGAACTGAATGCTCCATCATGTATGATACTTTGACAGTAGAACAATGAATTCCAGGATTTCAATCGACATCTCAAGGACTTTTTGGTAATCAAATAAAGGAAAAAAAAAAAAGTATTTACCTTTTTCAATCAACTACAGGATATTTCCTTTTCCGAACCAAAACAGATGCAGGTTTACATCTCAAATCCCTCCAAATGTGATCTTATTATCTTTCCTCCAAACTTGTGTTTTAGTCATTGTTCCCCCCCGGGTGTTGGTTTCCATTGCTTTCAGTAGAATGAACGAAGCAACGAGTACTGTTCTCCTGTGAGTTCAGAGTTTTGCAGATTGCGGTTTGTTGGTGTCCTGTTGTGGGTTCCCCGGTGTGGGGCTGGGCGGGGGGGGGGGGGGGGGGTGCTCGTGTTTTCTACTAAAAGTATTGATGACATGAAGGAGTCTTGCTGCAGATAATGGCCGTTTCTCAATATGCGTACTTGTGGACACATGAAACGTCATCATCCGAGGTCCAAGTCATGTTCCATTAAAAAGTTCGCTTCTCAGCAAGTACGCTGGAAATCCCCGGATAAAAACTTCCTCCGCCCATTTTACCGAGCATGCATCAGAGGAGGCTTGTGCGTACTGGGCCAGATATAAATCCCAGCATGCACCTGCACACGCGCAGCGTCTGGCAGCCTCCTCCGCCTCCAACAGCCAAACCTGAGCGATCGTTTCCATTCTTTACTGTTCTTGGCCTTTTATTAGCAGCTCCTCCTCCCACTTTCCTCTAACAGCTGTTTTTGATCAAATGATTATGACCTGATTACCAGTTTTTGCTTAAAGGAATAGTACACCAACAGAACGATGTAACTTTATTTTCCACTTACCCTCATGGTGAGCCGTCGATCAGGAAGGCTTCTTGTTTCCCCCAACTTTCATATAATGGAGTTTGCCGGGGCCCGAGCCAAAATGGTCCATAAAAGTCCACAAAAATGTGTCAATATTCCTCCATACTGCTCGTCAATGTAATCCAAGTGTCCTGAGTGGGTAGCGTCCATTATTTACTTGAAATGACATCATTTAGTATATTTTTAGAGCTTAAAGAGTACTACATCACATCTCCTGCAAGCACACCGATTCACGTTCACAAAACTATGGAAGCCGCGGCAGACGAGATCACGCGTTCTCTTTCTTTGTTTTAAATCAATATCAACCCCTTTTGGACCCTCTTGTGTTTGTCCTGGTTTGTCTGCAGCTCTGGTGCGCTTAGCACACTGTAAACAGCTAATTTCTTCTTCTATGCTTGCATTATCAGCAGAGTAGGCTCTGAACGCCGAGGTTTCCGTAGTTTCTTGAATGTGCTTATGCGTGCTTCACAAAAGTAAGATGTAGGACTGATTAGGCTCTAAAAATATACTAAATGATGTTGTTTGAGTAAATTATGGACGCTACCCACTCAGGACACTTGAATTACATTGGACGAACAGTATGGAGGAATATTGGACTTTTATGGACCTTTTTGGCCCAGCGAACTCCATTATATGAAATTTGGAGGAAAACGAGAAGCCTTCCTGATCACAGGCTGCATTTGAGATGATAAAAAAGTGCTCCAGAGTCTTGCTCACCATGAGGGGAAGTGGAAAATAAAGTTACATCATTCTGTGGGTGTACTATTCCTTTAAGCATTGGAAATGAATATAATTTACATGTTGGGGAAAAAAAAACAAAGTCTAATTGTTTTTGGAGCAGTTATTTTAATTGTTTTTATTTGTTTCAGTACATCTCCACAACAATAAACAACAAACTGTAGAATAATACAAGATCATTTTCATGTTGACAGCCGGCATTTCTTGCTCACTTGCTGCACACAGTTGGCGGTGATGTCACAAGTTTGCGTTGTCCCAATCTGTGGCGGAGTCCGTGCTTGTGAACTCCAAAAGTGCAGACTTCCAGTACGTACCCACAAGTCTGTACTCACAAGTACACCAGTATGTAGTACGCAAACTAGGAATTGAGAAACGTCTTATGTCTTATGTAGAGGCTTCCCCGTCTCTTCCATATGGGTATATCCCAGAGGGTGACTCAATCTAAATATCTCACGAAGGAGTCAGAGTGATACAGAAAGAAATGCATGTACAAATTCCTAGAAATAAAGTCCAGGTAGAAAAAAATGAAAGTTATCCTTTAACTGAAAGAAATCTTAGACCTGAAGTAACACCAAACACAAGTCTATATTTCCTGAAAAAACTACCATTAATTTATTAACTGAATGTTCCTCTTAGGTAAAACACGTAGAGTCAAAAGAGGTTGTGTAACTCCGAATTATCCACACATCCGGTGGACAGCCGTTCTCACCGCAACAGTCTCTCCATAGCTCTTTAACTTTGCTTTCTAACTGTAAAATCTTTTCTTCTGCCTTAACTCCTTTAATTGTGTGTGACAGCATGCCTTTAATGCCTTTGAAATCAGCTGCAAGGAAGTTAATTGAGGTTTTGATCTCCCAGATGGTTTTTCCAGTCAAGCTTCCTTGCTGTTCAGTAGCTTATTTTTGCACTTCCACGACGTTGTCTGACACTTCTTTTTCCATTTTTTTTTCTTTTTAGAAAAAGCTTTTCTTGGAGAAGGGGCACCTTCACTTTGACACCAAATAGGTTGACATTACTGTAGAAACTGCCGTAGATGCTACATTGAACTGGAATAAGGGGAACGTTCAGACTGATATCTATCAACGCTTTGGCGTGTGTTCAAAGGAAAAGTTGATTTAAAAAAAAAAACAAAAAAAAAACTTAGTTGGACCGCTGCATGATAAATTAAGTTTCCCGAGACACAACCAAACAGATTTTTAAACTTGTTCATTTCTGTAATCACTTCACTTTTTTCTTGCCATTTTTTAAAAGAGCCAATTGTTGGATCAATGTACACTATATTGCAAAAGTATTTGCTCACCCATCAAATGATGGAAGAGGTGTTCCATCACTTCCATGGCCACAGGTGTATAAATGAAGCAGCTCGGCATGCAGACTGTTTCTACAAACGTGTGAAAGAATGTGTCGCTTAGGAGCTCAGTGAATTAGCGTGGAACTGTGATAGGATGCCAACAAATCGAGGGTGAAATTTCCTCACTTCTAAATATTCCAAGTAATGCAGCTGGATTATAAGAAAATGGAAGTGTTTGGGAACGACCACGAAGTGGTGGCCATGTAAACTGACGGAGCGGGTTAGCAGATGCTGAAGATAGTGTTACAATTTTGAGTAGTCACTGCAGACCTTTCATACAGATGAATGAAAAGGAATAAAATGCACAGTTCCAAATATATATATATATTTTTTAAAATATATATATATAATATTATATATTTTTTATATAATTTTTTCAAAAAATAATTTTAGGTTAAAAGGTAAATTTACCTTATGTAATGTGAGGGGGGTGAATTTTTTATTTGAAATGTTATTTAATCTTGAAATTACGATAATTAGGGGCGTGTCCTTATGATGGACAGGTGTTGGTGTAGCTGCTACTCGGTGGCTCGTTGCTCCCTTCTGCCCGCGAATTGCGAATTAGAGGAAGGTAGGGGACGGTAGCGCCTTTCTTTGATTGGCTCATTGAGCTTAGGTTTAGGGAAAAAGGGAGGGGAAGTGTAAAGGTTGGTAACGTGAGATGACACAGGGCAAATAATAGCAATAGGTGATTTCCGCCGGAGTGCGGCTTTTGCCTTCTCTCCGGGCCATGTTACGAAGCCGTTCTGTTGTTTTGTTTAAATCGGATACCCAAATATTAGTTTTTTCGATGAGTGATATGGTCAGCTGGATCAAAGGCGATTGCCGCGGTGAAGGACCGAACTTTATAATAAACACACGTTTGTTTGTCCCCGGTGGGGCACAACACCGGCACTTAAGTGTAGATTGCCAGCTAACGTTTACTGACGTGCTTAACATTGTGCGTCTTAAAACACACAAACATCTGAAAATCGGGTCTGTACCCCCCGTTTCCAGTGGAACAACTGGGGACTGCCAAGAAAGGAGACGCTTTAGATGATTGTGTGTTTTCAGCCGAAAAGTTAGGCACGTTATCGAGCTGGCTATGCTCCTGCTACCGTGCGCAGTCTGCCGGCCAAAAAAGTGTGTCGTTTTATTATAGGTTCGGTCCTTCCCGCGGGATCAGTCGTTTTTCCCTTCTCCTCGCTCCTTAGTTGGAATGAAAATTGGTTGGCGTTTTCGATTTACAAAGTTTAAAGAGTAGTGCTGACGGACTACTGTTGAGGTTAGATTGCCAGTTGATGCGTGCCTACTTTGTGCGGCTGAAAACACAAAGATCTGAAAGCGTCCTTTCTGGAGTCCCCAGTTGTTCCACTGGAAACGGGGGGTACAGGATTTTCAGATGTTTGTGTGTTTTAAGACGCAAATGTTAGCACGTCAGTACGTGCTGGCTAATGCTAGCATGCTGTGAGTGCCGGTGTTGTGCCCCCCGGGGACAAACAAACGTGTGTTTTATTATAAAGTTCGGCCCTTCCCGCGGCAAATCGTCGTTTGTCCAGCTTTTGATCCAGTTCCTTCAGTCTAGAATGAAAACTTAAGTATGTTTGGAGTTTATCCGATTTAAACAGTATAAAGAGCAGGAACGGCTGTTGTTAACATGGCCTGGAAGAGGAAGTGCCAAATGTTTCAACTTCCGGAAACCGGAACGCGGAAGCGTGATAATCCCCTATTGAGGAGAGGCCGTCTAACCAATCAGAGGCATAAAGAGGCGGGACATTCCCCTACCTTCCTATAATCCGCAAATTCGTGTCCTGCTCGTTCCAGGAAGGCATCGACCTCGCCTGAACCACTTTGGCCACTTTTGTTGTGCTTGACCTGTTGGTTGTGTTTGTGTTCATGTTGATTCATGTTCGGATGTTTTTAGTGCAGTTATTGGACAAATATGATTGTCTGATGTTAATTTCACTAAGACCATCTAAGAGTCTGTCAGTTTTTTAGTAGTGAATTTACATTTTTTAATATAAATTAGGAGTGCATCTTGTGCTGCTAGTGCTACTAGCTGAGCTCATGAATGAGCTAAGTAGTTAGTTAAACCACAATAATCATTGAATATATTTGCTTAGGGTTCCATTTCTGAGAGTAAATTGAACTAAAATTTTAAAACACAGTAGTATGAGTATTTAAAGCAAAAATTTAAGATTGGGGAATTAGTGTTTGCAGGGGTGCAACCAAAGATGTTTGCACTGACTCTTTTCTTGTCCGTACCCAGTTGCACCCCCAGAGGTTGAGGGGTCGCTGAGGGGTTATTAAAAAATATTAATAAAACAAAAACGTCCGTTTCTGGTAAAGCATTGGAGTGAGGAATATGCGCGTTGCACCCGCGTTGTACTTTTCCTTCTGTGAAACACCTGCACTTTTACCGCTTTTATCTATTTATTTATTTTTTTTTTCCATTAGTTTCACTCCTTTACGGTCTTTGTGTTGCACATACGTCACTGCTCTCGGAGTTGTCGCTGATTGCCAGCTCCTCGTTCCGTTTCCATGGTCAGCCCGTCCGTGACTCGTGACATCGGTGATCAATGATCAGCTGATCGCCTTTTCTGTCATTAGCACCGTTTTTTCCATTTCTATCCTTCAGCAAGGAGGACACTAACAGATGACTGAATAACCAGCGATGTCTCTGTAATGATCCAAAGCAACCCCTAAAATGTAAAATGAGCTGCAGAGAGCGACACTGTAAAATTTGTGGCTGCACTTTGCACTTCCACAACGTTGTCTGACACTTCTTTTTCCATTTTTTTTTTCTTTTTAGAAAAAGCTTTTCTTGGAGAAGGGGCACCTTCACTTTGACACCAAATAGGTTGACATTACTGTAGAAACTGCCGTAGATGCTACATTGAACTGGAATAAGAGGAACGTTCAGACGGATATCTGACGGATATTGTGGCTGCTCGTCTCTGTGCTTTTACAGGCGGTTCTGTTGAAACAGACGCAGAAACCTGTCAGAACTGAGAGGAAATGGAGTAAATAACTATAATAATAATTGGGGGGATGCACCCAAATGTCCGAAGATGATTGACATGTTTGTCACTGAAAGACCTTCATCAGCTGTTATGGATGATGATGACAGAAGCTGTAAGTTGCACTGCTTTCATATCATTGAGGTTCTGAGTATAGACCCAGTAAACCCAGTAAGTCTAAGCCACACAGACCAGTTACAGCTACTTACAAAGATGTGATGAAAGCATGGCTATAAAAGCTGTTTTATGACCACATTATTTTGTCTCCTTACATTTAAATTAACTATTGATGCCTGTTTCCACCAGAACAGCTGGTTAACTGGTTGTGTACTTTGGTTAAAACAGCAGATTTAGTTGTTCCATGTCTTCCTGAACTAAATCATCTTATTGAAAGTGAGAACATGATTTTTAACCATCATTAATCAACATTAACAGTGAGTCACTCACTTCTTCATATTCCTGTGTTATTGGTTGTAGGCTGATGGTCAGATGCTTTGGATCAAAGTGTGTTCGAGGCAGCTTCTGTGTTGGTGTTTATGAACAATATTCAGAAAGAAATCACTCAGATGTTTTTGTACATATGGTAATAATGATGCTGTGTTCATTTTTTTTTAAATCATAGGAATATTCTTCTGGCCTGACAGAATTTCAAAAACTGATATTTAATTTTCATATATAAAGATGATATGGTTTTATATTCACTCTGGTTGAATTAAATTTCCTCTAAAAAAATAAAAATCTCCACTGGTGTTTTTTTTTTTCTTTAGATACATATCTCATTGTAAGTATGTATACTCTTCATCTCATTAATAATTTAATTAAGGGGGGGTTAAAATTTTTTATTCTTAAGTATAAAATATGAAGGGAATTTTTTTTTTTTATGGGGTATAAACTAATGATGTTTTTTGTGGGGGGTTGTGTGGGGGTGGGAGATTCTTTCGGGGAGCAAAAATTTTTGGTTGGGAAAAAATTAGTGAGAAATTGGGGTGGTTATAAAGGGAGTTTATTTGGGGGAAGGCGAAAAGAAGTAAATAATAAAAAAAAAAATAATAGGGAGGAAATATGGGAAGAAGTATATTAAATCTAAAAAGATATAAAAAAAAATAAAAATAAAAAGTACTAAATAATTTGGAAGGAATGAAGAACTTGAAGAAAGGAAAAAAAGAAAAGGGGAAATCTTATAAAAAATTGAAGGAAAGTTGGAAAAAAAGTGGACTGAGAAAAAAGTGGAATAAGAGCTCTATATATCTTCATAAAGCTAAATAAAAAATATAAAAATGAAACGATCACCAAATATAATTCTCTATAGAAAAATGCCGTAAAACAACAAAATATACATGAATAATAATAAAAATGGATAATATAATATGTAATCTATGCAGTGAATCAAATAGAATAATTGTTGAATGAATTGGAAAAGGAAAAAATGAAAAGGATCGAAGGAATCAAAAATAAAATAAATAAATATATCATCTCTCCACTTATTTGAATGTAATTTATCATATATTAAATTATATTTTTTATTGAGGATCTAATCCTATAAAATTAATCTTTTTTATTAGATATCGATTCTATAAAGGAAGATCATAATTCTATCTTTAATGAAATCTGAATTTATTGTATGATCAAAAATGAACTATATCAATTGAATCTTCAGTAATTCTCGTTCCAAATAACTATGTACAACTACATCTGTGCTCCCAATCCCAATTCTCATTCTTAATTCTAATCACATTTCCCAGTCCCCATTCCTCATACTAACTAAAAATCCCAATACTTAAACTAGAACTGAATCTACTCTCAACATCAAAATAAGATTAAATTAGAAAAAGTGGAAGGGAGAAAAGTAGAAAATGAATAAATATGGAAGGGAGTAGGAAAAAGAAAGAATAGTGAAATGGAAAGGGAGGGGAGGAAAAAAGAGATAAATATAATGAGAAATGGAAAAATTGTATGAAATTTAATGGATAATCCAAATCATTCAAAAAAAAAAAAAAATGTTAGGAAAAGTGAAATCTATAAATTATAAAGAAATTTTCAAAATGGTCTCAAATATTTATATAATCTAAATAATACGAAGTAAGAAATATATAATTTATATTTTTTTATATTTTAAAATTTATTAATAAGTGTAATTGTTTGTTCTATTTAAATAAATATATTCATTATTAAAATAATGTGACAAAATAAAAAAGAACAAAATAAAAAAAAAAATCTAGAAATTAAACATTACATGATCATAAAAAAAGAGAAAGATATGAAAAGTTGTAAAAATAAAAAATTTATATATTGAGAATAATCAAAAATAAAAAAAATGAGAATTGATATCTATAATAAAAAAATTACAGAAATAAACAAATAACATTTTAAGATAAAGATTTTCATTAATGCAAACATTCACTTGAAAATGTTTCTTATTAAAACTGTATATTGCTGTCTGAAAAAGGTCTTCATCAATAATTATGTCTGAGGAAAAAACTCGGAAATAAACTTCCGAAGTCATGCCTGGATGCGTTTCTCAATTCCTCCACCCAAGTTGCTGTCTTCTTCAGGGATTCTGTCTCCACATTTGCAGCTATCAATAACCTAAGGGAACTAGGACGATGATAAATGAGGGAAGACTTGCATGAAATAGTGAAAGGAAACAGAATGAGAAAAGAAAATAATCGAAGAAAAAATCAAAGCATATTTAAACACCATCTTCTAAGAATGGAAAATATATAAATTACCAAATTGAAGAGTTTATCTAAAAAAAGCAAAAGAGGAAAATAAGAAAGCACAATACAAAAAAAATTATGAAAAAAAAAGAAAATAAAAAAGAAAACATAAAGAACAAATAAGCAAAAATAATCTTGTCTATAAATTCAAATATAACAAATTCCATATAAATAAATATCAAAAAACTACAATAAAATAATTATAATAATAAAAATAAAAAATCAAATGATTAAGACAAAAAAATGGAAGGGGGCAAAAATGGTGGGGGCATATCGATGGGTGGAAAGGGGGGATCAATTGAGAGAAATGCTTTGTTAAAAAATCCACAATGGTATCGTTTACCACAACTCCACTAATAATAGAGGGCCACAATATAATCAACAATCATATGCGGAAAATAAAATGTCAGTTTGCATATGCAATAATATTGAATGTTTACGATAAACCCAAAATTGAAAGTCTCGCTGGGAAGAAAAATCTCATAAATGAGGAAGGATTTGAATAAATGAAAGCTTACACAAAAATGGGCCCAATAAAATAAAGTCAGGTGTAAACCAGTAATGTGGATGAAGTGATCCGGAAAGAGGATCTGAAGATGGCAAATGATGGGAAATAAAGAAGGAAAACCCGCAATCAAGAAGAAGTACTCTAACTAAATCCCTCATCTCGTCCAAAACTCGTGCCAACTAGACCTGTCTCTTATTTTCTAACATCCACAAAAAACTTAACATCCATCTACGTATTCTTCTATAACAACAACATATCCTTTCCTCTCTCCTATAAATCCTTTCTTTCATCCCCACACCCCATTACCTATAAACCTCCTCTCCTTACGTCAACTAACAAATACTTTTCATCATATTCAAAGATGTTACTGTCTATCATTCTCAAATCCTACCTCCAGATCCATCATTCCGCCTAAATAATCAGGCAATACGAGAATGAAAAATTACGGAAAAAAAAACTGGAAAAGCTAGGAATAGGAAAAGAAAGTTATCCAAAAAAAAAAAACTTTAATGCCTGAGAGGAAGCTGAGCAACCCCCCCCCCCCACACACACACACACACACACACACACCCACACACACACACACACAGTTTTCATTCCTCGTGGGGTCTTTCCATTGACATAATGCATTCCCTAGCCCCTTACCCTAAACCTAACACCCATAACTGATTGCCTAAACCTAACCCTTGTCCTAACCCTAACCTAAACCTAATTGGACCTTAATCTCTAAAACCTAATCTTGACCCTCAAAACGGGGTTCATCCCCATGGGGACCGGGAAAATGTCCCCACGAGGGCAAGACGTCCCCACAGTGATGGTAAAAATCCAGAACACAGTCCCCACAATGTTGCAATTACGCGTCCACACACACACACACACACACACTCTTATCAACATCCTCATTCACAAATGTTTAATTATCTTCATTCATTTTTTTTCACAAAATGTAAAAGCTCACATCTGTCAAATCTTTTGGAACCATCTTTGAAATTTGGTCGCCCTGAAAATCTGAGTATACACACACACACATCCTTGTACTTCTATCTTTGTGAGGACATTCATTGACATAATGCTTTACCTAGCCTCTTACTTTAACCACATCCACCACAACTGATTGCCTAATTGTAAACTCCAAAACCAAACCTTGACCCTCAAATGGGTTTCTTAGGCTTTTTTTTTTTTTTTTTTCCAAGAGGACCAGCCAAAATGTCCTCAGATTGTGAGAACCATTTTGTGCTTTAAAAGGCATATGCCACCCATGTGTGAAATTGAGCCTCCCCCCACCTGAGTCACCTGAGTTGGACAAGGGGTTTCTAAAGCCCCGTTTCCACCAACGGGTCTGGGTCGGGTCGGGCCGGATCGGTCCACGTTTTTTTGCGTCTCCACAGATAAAAGCCTGGACGGGTACCCTTATATCCGACCCGACCCGGCCTACTTTTTTGGCACCCTTCGGTAGGGGTACTGATCTAACCGATCCGGACCAAAGAGGTGGAGCTAATACACAGCAATCAGCTGATTCATTGAAAAATCCGCCACTTCCCGCGTGACCCAGCGTAAAAACAAAGCCGGGGTGACTCCTTTCTGTTTCTGTCACGTGTGGCGCCGTGTTTTGGTTAAACGGCGTTACACGGCGATGATGTCACACAATCACGTAGCAGCGCTGTCCAGCTAATTCTCCGCCTCCAGAATAAGGGTACAGGTTGCTGTGGGAAAAAAAAATCACCAAACCCCCCCCCGGAGAACAAGGCTTGTGCTGTGGAGGCTCCTTTGGTGTGAAATCGGCTTCTAGGTCACAAAACATAATTGAAAAAATCTTGAGTTTATTAGTTCACTTTCGCCGAGTGGTCCTCGTTGGATACACCAGATAACAGCAGCTAAGCTAAAATCAGTGCTGCTAGAGTCAGAGAATGACTGGGTCAGTTAGAAAACGCTTCTGCCCACTTGTCCAACTTAGGGGACTGCGGGGGGAGGCTCAGTTTCACCCAGGGGTGGCATATGCCTTTAACCAACAATGTAGCAAGAACAGAAACACACAACACAAACTGATTTGCCTAACCAAAACCTACTTGTAAACTAAACTCTAAAAACAAATATTGACCCTCAAAAATGGGGTTTTCATTGACTTTTTTTTAGTGAGGACCAGCCAAAATGTCCTCACTTTGCAGGTTAAAAGCGCAAAATGGTCCTCACAACTTAGCAAGTGTGTACACACACAAAAATCGCCCAACACAAATATACAAACCGACACTCATAATAAAGCACAGATTCACATAAAACAATCGTGTTTTCTTGTGCTCCTTTAAATTGTTGGGTAAGTTGCAAGTATTTCTCATTTTTTTCTTGTTTGTGCTTTTATCTTTGTTGTAGAAGAAATGGGACCATCAAAACTGGATAAAACCCTGGCTTTTCCCCAAAGCCATCAATTGATTTCTTGCATGAAAACTTGGTCAGTCATCAACGTCATTTGTTAAGATTTAGTCCAACATTTGTACAGTTTTGTTTTCCACCCTACACAGACATCTACTGTAGACTTTCATGCAAACTTTTATGAGTGAAACTTTTTTCAAAAAAGCACTAATCCAGAGATCATGTCAGATCAATGCACTCCTACTTTTCCCCAGTAAAAACATCAAGAAATAAAATGTTAGCTACACAATTTGTTTTTTCAGCATACCAGTCTAACTGTTCAAGAAAATGGACCACGATGTTTCAGTTCAGTGAGCATCCTCAGTTATTCTTTCAGAAAATTTGCCACGCCTAAAACCAATTGACCATTACTCTCTTCCAAAACCTTGTGTGTTAGTGATGCGCGGGTTGGTTTTTTTTTCCAACCCGCAGGTCACGCATGTATCAATAATTTTACCCGCCCCGCACAACCAAAGCAATTTTCATAACCCGCCCAGCCCGACCCGACCCACCACTATTAAATAAATGCTCAATATGCAGTTGAAGGCTTTTATTTGGCCTGAAAAATCTGCTTTGAAACAGAATATTGCCAAATGGCTTGAACCAATTTAAATCCTTAGCCAACAATTGTCCAGAAAAATAGGTCAGCCAAAAACTAAACAAAAAGACATGCACATAATATATGCATAAAATTGAAGCCAAGAATGAAATGGCTAACGAACTATGGACAAGCGCGTATGGTTTAATTTTGGAAAATGCATTTTAGCGAGCAGCACTGTGCAAAAAAAGAATGGCATCAACTGTGCCTGGGTTTAGTCTGTTTCGCCTTGACTCGAGGACCCGGCCGGCTGCGCTAAACGTGCGTTCACTTGAGGCACTTGTTGCTGGAATGCAGAGGATCATTTTGGCGACCTTGGCAAGCAGAGGGAAGGCGTCTGACTGTGATTTCCAGAACTGTAAGAGCTCATCCCCATTCCAGATGAACTGGCTGTCAATGTAGCGCTGAACCTCGTCTTGCCCGACATCTTCAGCATCATCATCCCACTCACTGAACGCATCTCTTTCTTTTAGCGCTCACCGCTTCTTCAACTGAAAATAAAATTAAATGATAATTTTACTATTTATGTTTACATTATTTGCCTCAAGCAAACTAAAACTACAGTTAAGTATCCCATTTATTCCTTTTTGTCTGATGCTTACCTTGAACATTACCCTCGGGTTCCATCGCGGAGGTGGCTGGAAGCGCTTTGTTCAACTCCTTGACAAGTCGCCGCACCTGGTCGTAAACAGTGATTCTCTCCTCAGTTGTTAACACCTTGAGAGACTTGAACCGGGGCAAAGAAATGTTCCAAGCTTGTGGGTGATGCTGACTGACAGTTTTTCGTTCAAGAGCTCTGTTGCTCGTGCTCGAATGTAAACCATGTACTCCGGGTCCCCGTGGTTTGGCTCGCAGTGCTTCTTCAGTTTATGAAACCAAAGCGCAACGAGTTGAATGGTTGGATACTTGTCACCTTCAAGCTCTTCACTTGCCGTTTTAAAAAGGATCAAGAACTCGGCGATTGTGTTTAAAACATCGAACTGAATGCCATCCAGTCTGTCAAGCTGATCTTTTCCCTCCAGGACCTGTTGGATTTCACGGTACTGTTTGGTGACTGACTGCATCATCGCAATTTTGCTGTTCCACCGGGTTTCACATTCTTGTATGACGGCATGAGGGAGTTGTGAAACTGTGCCGGATTTCTTCAGATAAGTCACAAGGCTTTTGCACTTCACAATTACATGACTCACATCGTGCATGTATGCTGGAGTGTTCTCTTTGACATCAAAGGTGTGTTTGAGAAAGATGTTTATTATATGGGCTGTGCAAGGCATCCACTTGTAGCTGCGGAGGGCGGATTTGATGTTAGCAGCCTGATCACTCACGAACGTCACTTTAGGCAAACGATCAGCTTCAATCCCAAAGTCATGCAGGTCTTTTGTCATCTGTTCATGAAGATTGTAAGCCGTCTTTTGAGCGTACAGTCAAACTCAGCTGTTGTAATGACGCGACTCTTCAATTTCCAGTCTTCACTGATAAAGTGGCCTGTAAATGCCGTGTATGCCCGTTTGTTGTAATCATCTGTCCACATATCAGTGGTAATGGCAATGCCACAATCCAAAGCTTTATTTATCTCTTTGGCAAGGATTTCTTTTTTTTTCTGCGGCTGTAGCTTTGGCCCTGTCACAGACGGTTTGTCTGTGCGGGAGTACACTGCTGGCATCTACACGTCCGTAACGTGCACCAATGTTGATCAGAGACTGGGCAACAGCAGAGAACCCATTGCCAGAAACAATGTCAAAGCGCCGTAAATCTTGACAACACAATTCAACACAGGCGTCGGTGAGCTCAGATTTGACTTGTGCTGGAATCGTGCTACACTTTAGGAAGGAAGTTATCGTACTGTTCTGAGGCAGGCTCTTCTTCTGAGGCCCTTCACAAACATGCCTGGTCAAGCTGGACGTGCCCGTCTTGTGGCTCTCGTGTTTATATATCTTATTGCAGGAGTTGCATTTCACATACCCAATGCTGCTGTTGTCCTCTGAGCAAACGATTTCACTAAATTTATCCCACACACGAGATTTAGATTGTCCTTCTTTTCTTTTGAGTTTGCATTCTCCCTGGCGTAACTTCTCCAGCACCTGTTCTTCCATCTTCCCGCTTTAACAGACGTTGCTTGTCGCTTTACTGACGGAAGGTTGCAGGTTAGGCACACGGCGCGCACACTGCACAATATGATAACCCGCCCAACCCGCCCCGCAATTAAAGTGAAAATTTCTTTACCCGACCCAACCCAACCCACGGGTAACCCGCGGGACCCACGGGTAGCGGGTCGGCCCGCGCATCACTATTGTGTGTTACCTAATGCAAGTCCATACTATCCCTGAAATCCTTATGTGTCAAGCAGTGGTAACTTCAGGCAGTTGACGCAATCAACATTCAGTGACGGGCGCAATGAGTGTCTCAGTAGGAGACATTACACAGGAGGCAATAAATTTTAACATATCATCTCGAAGTCACCAAAGTGGGCTTAACTATGCGTTGCAGGGTTACATTGATAATTTGGTTGTTGAGAAGGTCTAGGAAAAGTTTAAGTTACAGACGACAGGTCCCAGTGCAAACGTGATAAACCACATCTTGTTTCCATCACTATCTCGGACAAGAAGATGGAATCAGCATTGTTCATGGACTGCAGGGTAAGTGTGATTTACCTTCAATTAAGTAACTTGCTGTGACTTGTAAAATAAAATTAAAAAAACTTGTGAAATAGGCTATGATAACTGCTTATTTTTTTTATATAAAGCTAGCTTAAATCTCCGTATTAGAATAGCCAGATTTTTCTTCTGCTAAAACAGTTTTGCAATATACTAGCTAGGCTTTCCTAAATATCTGTTAATATACGCAAGTGCCATGTCGTCAATCTGACACAACATTGGGATTGAATCCATAGGGAACCAGGTTACTTCTCCCATATTACTGGTCTAGTCCACTATGTGGACCTGCTGCGGGGGAGAGGTCAGCTGTCCTGTACAAGTCAAGCACAGCAGTGGCACCGGCCAAGAGGCAAACGGATCCCAAGCGGCCAACCAATCACGTCTGTCATTGTCAAGAGTACCTAACTGCAGTTACAATAGCCGATAAGGACGCCGCCATATATCCAATCCATACAGGAAGTCTCCAGCGGAAGTTAGTTAAACACCACTGAGAGTATTTATCTGCGGCTTGCAGACTGATGCGGGTGGTTAGGGTTAGGAGAAGGGTCAGGGGTAGGGTTAAATTTTAGTAAGTTACATGAAGAACAAACTTCCGATTAGGACTTCCGGCATGGATTGGATATATGGCGACGTCTCTGACTGCAGTTGGGTCCCTCTCGTCATTGTTGCCAAAGCAAAGGCTAAATGGAAAAAGAGACCGGTCATCTGCTCCTACAACCCAAACAGGTAACCATAGGTTGATGTCATGTACTGTACACAGTGGTGGACAAAGGATTGAGATCCTCTTGAATCTACAGCCAGGCTGTTAAATGCTTACTAATTAAATATACTTTAAGTACTTGCTGTTTTACTTTCAAAGACATTTTATAACTGTTTTTTTTTTTTTCATGAGCTCAAAAAACAGCATGTTTTTAGCTTGGTGATGCATGTACTGTACAGTATCTACGTATGACTATCATGTGAGTATGAAGATAATGTTTTAGAATACATTACCAAAAACAGGCTTGTTGCTTCTTTTTTTTATGTTTAATTTATTTTATTTTATTTTATTTTTTTAGAATAGAGTTAGGTATGAGTGCAGATGTATATGATGTCGTAAAAAACATGACTGGGACCCCAATAAGCTACCTGGTTAATCAGACAGCTGCAAGGGTGACAGTACAGGGAAAAGAACTTCCAATCAGATGCGGTTTGAGTTACCAGGTAAATACACCTACAGCCTGCACAGTATCTGCAGGAAAGATGTTTCAAATATCCAAACATCAGACAGTAGATGGCTAACAGTTGATCAATTTATTTTTATTTACATTCGAAAACATTCAAGCAATATGCATTCCTCTACATTTCTCATAATGATGTATGGGGACGCCCAGAGGTCAAACTGTGGAACACTTACAGCTAATCGCATTAAATTATCAATCAGTACAACTATTCCAGTCACAAAAAATCTGTGCACATATATACATGAAATAAAATTATTTCAAATTAGCCATCTTTGACATGTTTAGTCCCCTGCTCAATGCATGACGGAGAACAGGATAACTACAATGTATGAGGCTGAAAATTTGAGAACATGCTTACAGTATACCAAATTTGATTTATGTTGCCCAACCTGATGATGGTTCTTCCGGTACCATTTTGAATTTCTTAAAGGCCTTGTACCTGATTTTATATTAATCTCTCTCAGAGAAATGCTTTCTACATGGTATAAATGTGTTAAAAGAGGTAATTTCATAAAAATAAATCCCTCATTGATTGCGTATCTGCATGAATCCAGGCCTTTTTAGTTTAGGTTTCTAAGGATGGCGTGACGCTCTCTTCATGCCAATGAGGTTCGTTCTACATAAGTTACAGTTTCCTATCAGCCACTTACAGTGTTTTCTAACGAGAAGCACCCTCCTCTCTCACGTGCACGGCAGCACTTGTAACCAGAACCGCATGGTGTCTACCGAAGGGAAAGTGGCGATACTGCAGAAAAACAGCCTGTAAGCATCAAAACTGAGGAGGAGATAGATGAAACGCAGGAGAGACCAAAGAAGGAATAAAGTTCGTGTTCTCGGTGGATTGTATGAAGGTAGGGGGCAGCTGGACGCCTCGGACTGAATGTGGACTGGAAGTACGCCTGGACATGTATTTTTTCAATAACTTTCTTCTCAGTAACATTTACGTCCTCGGGTGCTGGCGCTTCCTCTGCTGGTCTACGTATGTAATAGTGATATTTACACCGCAACACGACGAAGCTTTACATCAGTGCTTCTGAAGTGGCCGGTTAGAAACTTTATCAGGCTGCCATGTTGTAACGTCGCCTATAACATCATAACTCGTCATAACTGTGCATCTGTGTACATAACTGTAGTTACGGTAAACTACCGGTTATTGTAGAAAATGTCATTTAGCTGATCTGCAGCCATTTACTGCAACCAGAACAGTGATTTCACTGGAAGATGAAAGTTTTCTCTGGAGAGTTTCTTTGTGCACAAGTATGAAACGTGCACATTATTTCGTGCATGTTGAGTGGGAGGAGAGAAAAACGAGAGTATGAGCGTTTCTCACTGGGAGAAACAGTTAGGGGCGGGGCTTACAGTTCAAACTACACTCTTCACCTCGCTCACGGTTCGCAAATGTGCAAAATCAGGTACAGCGCCTTTAATTTCTTAACTTTAGCAATCGCTCTCTCCACATGAACTCTGTGAGCAGCTATCTTTTTTGTTGTGTGTACATCAGTGGCAGACATCTGGTGCCAAAACACCATAATAGGGGATTATCACGCTTACCGGAACTTCCTGGTATTTGGACACTTCCTCTTCCGGGCCACGTTAACGACAGCCGTTCCTGCTCTGTTATACTGTTTAAATCGTATAAACTCCAAACATACTTAAGTTTTCATTCCAGACCGAAGTGATACTGGATCAAAAGCTGGATCAAAGCGTTCGATTCGCCGCGGTGAAGGGCCGAACTTTATAATAAAACACACGTTTGTTTGTCGCCGGTGGGGCACAACACCAGCACTTCACAGCATGCTAGCATTAGCCAGCTAGTGTTTACTGACGTGCTTTACATTGTACGTCTTAAAACACACAAACATCTGAAAATCGGGTCTGTACCTCCCCGTTTCCAGTGGAACAACTGGGGACTGCCAAGAAAGGAGACGCTTTCAGATGCTTGTGTGTTTTTTAGCCGCACAAAGTTAGGCACGTTATCGAGCTGGCTAATGCTAGCCTGCTAACACGACTGCGCAGTCTGCCGGCCACAAACAAACGTGTGTCGTTTTATTATAAAGTTCGGTCCTTCACCGCGGCGAATCGGTCGTTTTGATCCACTTCTTCCTCAGCATCACTTCAGTCTGGAAGGAAAACTTGGCATTGGCTTTTATCCGATTAACAAAGTTTAACAGAGTAGTAGCTGATGGACTACTGTTAGCAGGTTAGCATTAGCCAGCTTGATGACGTGCCTAACTTTGTGCGGCTGAAAACACACAAGCATCTGAAAGCGTCTCCTTTCTTGGCAGTCCCCAGTTGTTCCACTGGAAACAGGGGGGTACAGACCCGATTTTCAGACGCTTGTATGTTTTCACAAGCGAAAAGTTGGTAGCGTCAGCTAACGCGAGCTTGCTAACGCTAGCTGTAGTGTAGTCTGCATCATTGAAGTGCCGACTACAGACATACGTGCAACCTTGTTTTATTTTAAATTTCGGTCCTTCACTCCGACAAATCGCTTTCATCCACTTCTTCCTTAGCGTCTTTTCAGTCGGGAATCCATGAAAACTTAAGTACGGCTGGCGTTGTTTATTAGATGTATACAATGGAACAGAGCAGCAACATCGAGACTTGGATTGAGCCATTCCTGGCCCGGAAGAGGAAGCTTCAGATGTTTCAACTTCCGGAAACCGGAACGCGGAAGCGCGATAATCCCCTATTCCTTTTATTCATTCTCAGAAGCATTACCATGGTGTTTTAGGGCCTGCTAAGGTGATTATATGGTGTAGTACTGTAAAACAAGTTCACACTTGGGATAGATTAATAGATGCATCTACAGTTTTATGGGGGAAAATTTGAATCATAAAAAATTATAAACTGTTTTGTGCAGATACAACAGGAGTCATTTTAAGCCAGGCATTTTTTTTTTATTCTTGAATCATTGATGTCAGACCCAAGTGATTTGTCAAAGCATTTCTCCCAAAATACTCAATGTATAATGGCTGAAATCCCAAAACAACTTTGATAGACTTTCAGAAATTCTTGTAAACTACTGGTCAAGACCACTTTAAAACATTAAAGCAGGGGTCTCAAACTGCTTCCAGAAAGGGCCCTGTGACTGCAAATTTCCATTCCAACCAAGTGGTAGCACAGCAGAATATATTCATCTCATCAAGTTTTCAAGTTAAGAGTAACCTCGATGAAATGAGTGGTCTGATGTGCTTCCAGCTACCCGACCTTCTCTGGAACAGTTTGAGGCCTTTGCATTAAAGAAAACTTAAGCTGCTCGGATGCTAAATATGATAAAATGAGGTGGCTCAACACTTGCACAATTAAAGTTGAGAGACTTAATTTATGGTTCAATTAGTTTTATTCATTTTTCACACCTCAAATCTGTCAAACACTCAAATGTTTTTCATCAATGATCTCCGAGGAGAACTTTTCACATCATTTCTATTTTCAAACACAAAGATTAACAGTTCAGTTGGAGAGATTTCATCATAATCCTCCTGCCAGTCTTCGAGTGCCTGGAGTGTTTTTCTTTGCTGTCAAAGGACAGTGCAACAGGATACTTCACTTGTCCCTGAAAGGACATAGTCCTGCACCAATCTGCTGCAGCCATGCAGTCTCTGAATAGGATGTTTTCCTGTTTTAAAAAAACAAAAAGCACAGGAAGATTACAGAACGTCTATTTTGTTGCCAAATAATACAGTTTAAGAATGGCAACACCTCAACAAGACAATGTACTCGAGCCTCTGGTGCCGTGGCAGGTCGTGAAAATAAAAGAAAAATAACATCATTTGGGCTGCAAGAAACAATTTAATCATCAGTGTGTTTTGATGATTTTTATTGGTTAATCGATTCAGTGGATTCGTGAAATGTTTGTTTCTTAAAACCCAATGTTTGCCATTAAAGCTGCTCGCATTTTTTGTAACAGTGTGTAGATCCTTTTTTCAGATTTTTGTTTTCAGCTTGATATTGTCAACTCACTAAAAAAAAATGAAAAAAGTGTGTTTCAGATGTTTGAGTGGATCTGTGGAATGGGTTGAGTGGGTGGAAGTAAAGCACCAATATAAATTTAAAAAATCTGGGAGTTATATGGTTTAGGAGGTTAAATTAAAAATGGTTACATTGATTCATTCATTCATCAGTGATCAAGTGTGATTTGAACCTGTGCAGAGCTTAAAGCAAATTAAAATCCCGAGCCTGAACTTTTTGGGGAAGAGTTGGTTTGTGTAACGAGAGTTTATTCGTGTTTACATTGGAGAATTTGGCCCAAAAAATGGGAGCGATTTTGTGACTAGGGTCTAAATCATGACATCATAGCACTTTCTTGCTGCCAGATGAGTATATCATTTTCTGCTAGCATAACACTGCCTAGATGTTCTCAAATATTTTTTTTTCCCCCCCCCAGGACAAGTCTCCAGTGGGGTGGGTGGGTGGGGGTAATTCTATTTGGATAAATCATCAAACCCCAGCAATGCTCGCCTTGGTAAAAAACATCAAAACAACAAAAAAAGAAATAAAATCCTCCCTCCCCATCTCCCAGCATTTTCTAACAGCACTGATCTTTAGTTTAACTGACTAATACTTGGACAATTTCTTTGCTATAACAATCAAGGAAAACCTGTAGATGAACATGGAAATTTATTCAGACTAGATAAATATGCTAATAATATAACCTATCCAAGAGTTTTATACTAAAATCCATCTGGACTTGCAGAAAAATGCTCTAAACTAGCATTTTTCCTGAATGTGGAGGAGGCTGATGTGCTGCACCTTAATACTGAATCATTACCTGTCCTGCAGTTTTGGATGTTCCCTACTGCAAACACACACACACACATGGCAGTTTGTAGTCAAGTTCTGCACAAGCCTTTCAATGACCCACTAATATTTTCATTCAGGTGCATTGCAGCAGGTAAACATGTTAAAACCTGCAGGACAGATGTCCCCAGCTGGTGATCCTGCATTACAGTAGTGTATCAGAAATATTATATACATTCAGCTTTAACTGTGAGCCGAGTACAGCAAATATTACTATATTTTCTTTAAAATGAAAAAAGTCAGCATTTTAAATAATTTAGACCCTCTACTTGCAGTTTCAATAACTATTCCTTGCATTCCTAAACAAGCAACAGCTGTTCTAATAAACAGCTGACATCTTATGTACCATTAAAGTCACAAACTAGCAGGTTTGGCTAGCATTAGCTAACTTAAGCTAACGTTAGGGATGTTAAAGATAACCTCATATTTCTTTCCAGCAAAGTGACAGAAAAAATACATAAAGACACATTAAAACGAACAAAAACAGACTAACTTCAATCCACTTCAATGGACGTTTAAGCAGAGAATGTCCGAGTGTTTTGGGGTTACCTGTGCGCTCTGTGATGGGCTCATCGCGTTTGGGGGCGTGGTTTAGCCGTAGGTCAGTTGAATACCATGGTTTCCATCTTCTGTCAGTGGGTCTACAGTGTCTGGAAATTTGTTCATAATAGTTGGATTTATAATAAAGTTAAAAACTGGAACAACATTGTTTTCAGTCTCTACCTGTAGAGGGACGTCTTCACTGACCTCAAAGATCTAATTTTCTGCAAAATTGTCCGGAGTTGCAGTAGTAGTGGCACTGTTAAGAACCCCCCTCTGCCACAGTTGGAGTGGTGTCAGTCCCCCTCTGTGTAGATAATCCATGGTGGTCCCAATAATTTTTCTGCCGTTGCCCTTTTGTACTCTTGGTAAGTGTTCAGCTCTGCCCACAGACGTTTAATCCTCTGGTTGTGGATACTGCGCCCAATAGTGACACTGCCTCTGTTCAAGCCCCGTCTCTCCAACATACCAAGTGAATCTATCTGCGGCTTGCAACCCAGTGGGCGTGTCATATAGTGGGCGTGTCCTATGGTGGGCGTGTCACACGATGGACGTGTCCTATAGTGGGCGTGTCACACAGTGGGCGTGTCCTATAGTGGGCGTGTCGCATAGTGGGAGGGTCTTGTTAGGTTTAGGGGAAGGGTCAGGGGTAGGGCTAGATTTTACCGTGCTCTCATTGGCCTGGTGGGTGTGTCGTCGAGTAATGTCACACTACGACACGCCCACTCTATGACACGCCCCTGTCTTGCAAGCCGCAGATGGACCCTTCTCCAACATACAGCAAGCAACTTCTGTGCTCTCCATGGGCACAGCGCGCCCTGAGTGGAAGACCAAATATGTCCACACCTGTACGGAACAAATGTAGCACAGAAGATGCCCTGTTAAGGTACTGCAAGTATATGATTGTCCGACTGAAGCTGCCGACACAGCAATGAAAAACCACTCCCCCTCACCAATTTATGGTTTCCATCAATATGCCCGAAACGAATTTTACTTGTCATTATTGTAATTGCCAACGAAGGTTAGCAGGCTTCAGAGAAGAGCCTATTTCCTGCAACTGCGAGAAAATGACAAGTGACTTTCAGATAATCACGCTGCAGATTGCTTTTAGTCAAACAGCACGTTTATGTCAGACCACTGAAAATACAGGTACACCCATTTTGTTTTTGTTTTTTATGCTTGATGCTTGTGTTGGATAGTTTTTTTTTTCCACATTTCTTTAGTTTTTCATTCTGCCTTTAATTTGGTTGCAAACCTGTCAGAAATATTTTCAGCATTGCAATTGGAATAGAAAATCTGATAATATCTGAAGCAGGGTCAAACTAGGATTAAACAAACTGGATTTTTTTTTTTTTTTTTTTAAAGGCACATTCTGTTATGAATATACTGGGTTTTTTTGCAGGTTCCCACCTGTGAGCTCACAACTACGAGTATGCAATAAAAGTAAAAAATAACAGACGGCTAATAAAATGGATTAAAAAAACACATCAAAAATCAAAATTGAAGAAACTTTTCATGTATTATTTGTATTTTTTGTGGTATTGTAGTTTGCAGTCATTCCCAAACTTCAGAATACTAAGGCCCACTTTGAAATGTGAAATGTCTGCGGCCCATCCAAAAGCTAAAGTAGCTTGTATTTTAAGTAAAGTTCATTATTTGAACAAGAAATGCTTGAGTCTATTGCTCTTTTATTCTTTGAACTTTCCTTATATCAACTACTGTAGTATTATTTGGGTCACTACACATCCAGCAAAACTCAACTGTATACATCTTTTTCAAAAACGCTACATTAGAGTAATTTCACATTCTCCCTATCAAGCTCATTCACAACCACATTTTCTAAAATTATCTATACTTCCAATTTTCTTCACACAGCAGAGTTCGTATTCAAAGCCCTGCATCATCAGTTTCCCCGTACACTTCACAGTTTTTATGAGAGGGGAAGACAATCACTCCGATAATACAAGTCCCAAAAGTCAAATCACACTACCAACTGTCCGTACATCCTCGTCTCAATTTAGTTTTCATTTTAGAGGAGCCAAAGTTTATAATCGACTTCCTTCTCATTTTTTTGATTTGTCTCCCTCTATGTTTAAAGAAGCAGTTAAACAGTATTTATTTCTTAATGGGCTCTATGCATGACTCCTACTTCCTGAACTTAAAGGTATAGTCCGAAGTTCCCCCGTAAAAAATAAAAGTTAGACTTGAGGAAGTGAAATCCGTCTCAAAAAGTAGAAGCCCGCCTTTGGGCTTTGCCTTTGCTTAAACGCAACCCCCCCCCCCCCCCCACACCTGCCTGTAATTCGCTCTTTTGTATTGTTCTGGGGTCTGTTGCACGAAGCAGGTTCAACAAACTCCGAGAGTAACTCTGAACTCTGAGTTGACCTACTCGGAGATTGGAAACTGAGTTTTCAGTCTCATAACAGCTGATTTGAGTTGGTTTAATCAACTCAGAGTAGTTCGACCCGGGGTTTTAACCCGGCACTACCAAGATAAAAAGCCAACATCAATTGAGCACCGATTCGACGAGTCACCATGGTAACGTAGACGCGAGGGCGGGGCTGCGCTCGCCATTGAATGGAGATATAACTTTTAAAGCCTCATATGGCGAGTTTAAACTGCTGCTGCTGCTGCAAGCAAAAAAATAAAAAAAGAAAGAAAGAAAGAAAGAAAGACGGCATGGGAGAAGATTTAAGTTTAAATGCTGTCCTTTACAATCACAACGATGTTACAGAGTAGAACTGTTTAATGGTAACACGACAGTCTCGTATAATTTCACCATGGTTCCAGGTGACTGAATGTGAATATCTGGTTGGTCTCATGGTCTGCGCGCTTGCCTGCAACTTGGGGGGGGGGGGTTCGAATCCAGCTTCGTACTTTTACCACAGTCTTTTTGTTTATTTAACTTGAGTGAAATCCCTCAGGGAGAAGCGCTCTTGTCGGCAGCATTAAGATTAAATATAACCGTCGCATTTCTCAAATGCCCTGCGTCTACAATGAAAGAAATAAAAAATCTATTTGCGAAAAAACGCAGAGTAATAGACAATATGTTTCGAGAGAAAAGCGTATGGCAACATAAAAAAAAAAGCCACAACAAGAATTGAACCGCAGGTGTCTGCATGGCAAACGAACGCTTTATCCATTTAGCCAGAACCAGAGACAGCTGGTTAGTCAAATGATCATATTAAAGCATCTCTTGTAAACGGAGAGACAGGACCTCCAGCTATTACGTATGGCTGGTGATATTATAAATGTACGGACGGATCAGCTCGTGTATGTAGATAACTGACTGTGATGTGTAACTGTAACGTGGGAAATGACAACTGTCGGGAAATTAAACTTCTATCCGTGGTCTGATAATGATCTCTGAATATTTAACCCTTCATGCAGCATCTTAATCCATAAAATCCTCATCAAAAGATAAAGATGTAACCTACCAACTCTGATTTATGTTTAACATGTTTTATTTAAGACGGCAGCAGCCAAAACTCACCGCTGACTTAATGAATGAATGAGGAAAGGAAACGGCGAGTGTGACTAAAAGTGGGTGGAGATAGTGAGAAACTCAAGGTTTCCCCACACTAACCTGCTCCCGACCAGGTTAGTTTCAGAGAGTCTGTTACCATGGTAACTGACCGAGGGTTTAAGTTACCCCTCTTCGTGCAACAGGCTAGAGTTACTCCTCTTTCCCTGGGTTGAGTTACCTTCCTTTGTGTTACGAAAAACTCAGAGTTTCCCCGAATTTCGGAGTAAAACAACTCAGGGTTTTCATTAAACCTGCTTCGTGCAACAGACCCCTGGTCTGGTCGGGACGTTTCTGGGTGGAGATTTCTGTTTATATCGGCAGCCAATGACAGAGCTAAGAGCACGACGCTGTGTGGGAATAAGCTCGTGATTGGAGCAGACGCCAGTCACTCCAACTCTCGAAGGAAAAAAAAGAAAGAAAGAAAGGAAACACCGTGTATGCACCGAAGAAAAGGGAAGAGCTTCGGATAATGCAGTTTGGAAAACCAGGGTTAATAATAGTTTGGCTTGTACCTGCTTCTGAGCTCTGAAGGAGAAGCTTGAAGTTGAATAGGCTAGCTAGAACGAGGCGGCCGTTTACGGAAGAGGATTAGGGCCACTAGAAAAAAAAAAGTCAGAATTCTGAGAAAAAAGTCAGAATTCTGACTTTTTCGGAAATTGAAAAAAAAAAATCCTGAAATTTCTTTTTTTTTTTATTTAACTGTTCTGGAAAAAAGTCAGAATTCTGAGATTAAAGTCAGAATTCTGACTTTTTTTCTCAGAATTCTGAGAAAAAAGTCAGAATTTTTCGGAAATTGAAAAAAAAAAATCCTGAAATTTCTTTTTTTTTTTTTTATTTAACTGTTCTGGAAAAAAGTCAGAATTCTGAGATTAAAGTCAGAATTCTGACTTTTTTCTCAGAATTCTGACTTTTTTCTCTGAATTCTGAGATTAAATCTCAGAATTCTGAGAAAAAAGTCAGAATTCTGACTTTTTTGGAAATTGAAAAAAAAAATCCTGAATTTTTTTTTTTTTTTTTTTTACTGTTCTGGAAAAAAGTCAGAATTCTGACTTTTTTGGAAATTGAAAAAAAAAAAATCCTGTTTTTTTTTTTTTTTTTTTTTTTTTACTGTTCTGGAAAAAAGTCAGAATTCTGACTTTAATCTCAGAATTCTTTTTTTTTTTTTTTTTTTTCTAGTGGCCCTAATCCTCTTCCGTAGCCGTTAGCCTGAGAGGGAGGAGCGCTAAGTTTGAATACTGTTGTTTGCAAACAGAAACGCTGGAGGGACTTCGGACTCTACCTTTAAGGTTGCTCCGTTGCTTCATGTCTTTCATTACTGGACGAACTGATTAAAGGAATAGTTCACTCACAGAATGATGTAACTTTATTCCACTTCCCCTCATGGTGAGCAAGACTCTGCAGCACTTTTTTAATATCTCAAAAGTACAATATTGGTCTTTATAAGGCCAGAAGTACCTATATACTATGAAAAAGAATCCAAAGTATTAGAAAGTACAAATTTGTACCATTTCAACTTTAAGCAGTACTTCTAAACAGTAGTATAATTATAGTTATTATATATGATATTCAAAATAATCATAGTAATTATTATTATGTATGATTATATATGTGTTTGGCCTAATATTTATATAATAATTATTCATTTCTTATTAGCATCTTTGATTGTTGTCATAATCTCTATTTTATTGACTTTTATTCATCATTTTTAATTGGTTTAATTGTACTTTATTAACTCATACAGCTTGTATTGAGTAAGATGTAAGTAAATTATACTCTTATAATTATCTTAAATCAAAAATTTACCAGGAGTCACCTGTAGAAAAACAAAAGCATGTTGCAGAATTACAGCAATTTGTTTAGTTTGTTCCAAGATGAAAAATTGAAACAAAGTTTTTTTTAAAAAAAAGTTACTTTGTTATCAGTTATATTTTTACTTTGTATCAAAGTAATTTCTTTCTTTGTTTCAATGTATAAAAATATTTCAAGTCAATCAAAATTTATGGTTTCAACCAAATCATAAATTTAGTTTGAAAAAAACTAAAAATTAGACGTGACAAGTTGATGCAATTTTGTTTAGTTTATTCCAAGATAAAAAAAAAAATTAGTTGTTAAAAAGTTTTTTTTAAAAAAAGCTATGAATTATATATAGATATATACGTTGTATCAAAGCAGTTTCTTTCTTTGTTTTAATGTAAAAAAAAAAAAAAAAAAAGATTTCCAGTAAATCAAAATTTATGGTTTCAACCAAATCATAAATTTAGTTTGATAAAAACTAAAAAAAAAAAATTACATGTGACAAGTTGACGCAAATTAGTAGCAATTTTTACAGTGAAGTTTCTCTCTCCGGCCTGGGTGGAGAGAGAGAGAGAGAGAGAGAGAGAGGAGGGGGGGGGGGGAGGGGGGGGAGGAGGTTGTTGGAGGGAATTTAAGACTTCTGTGTGTATTCCTTTAGATGTCTGTCTCTCTATTTTATTCTAATTAAATTGCATCACTAACAAGTAATAAAAGTCAAACAGAGTTTCAGTGAGTATTGGTGGGGGGGGGGATACCTCCACATGGGGTGTATGCAAATGTGTGCCTCGAAATTTGCCTCTGACACCTCCTTTCTCGTGATAAACCACCTCCTGCATATCAGGCAGCTCGGGGGGTGATGTGAAGAGGTCATACGTGTGCTGACCCACACCTCTGCTGCTCCACCTGTATTTGATCGGGGGTGATTGGTTTTCCTCCCCCTGCATCAAAAGCATAGCACATTTGGACTTTATTTTCCAGCCTTCAAACTTAGCGTCCTGATAAACTTAATTAAATACAGCTATTTTTAACAGGTTTTAAATGTGGTGCATCATCAGTCAGTTAGCTGATACGTGTGCTTCACATAAAACTCCTCTGGATTGTAAAAATGCACTGAATTAAAGTTAATGGGAACAGGGAAAGAAGGTAAGAAACAACAGATCATCACTGCAGCTGTTTGAAAACCAAGCTGAAACTAAATCCTTATAAAACATAAAGAAAAGCACCTCACCAATTAACTTAGTTTTTCACCAACTAGTTAATGCTTTCAAAAGTTTCTAGCAGCCAAGTCCATCAGTGTTCTCGTCACAGAGGAGGAATAAAGCAACAAACGTGCTGTTTCTAATTGACTTTCTAAAAGGTAACTAGCAGTCAGCCAGAAAACTTATTTGAAACTACACCCATTAAAAAATAAAGGTACCAGTTTGTACTTAAAAGGGTCCAAAGCTTGTTGTTGGGGGTGACCAGAACGCCGGAGGGCAAGAAGTGCTTTCCTCTGGTTCAAAACAGCGAAATGAATGACAGCGAGTACGCTGAGGCTTTGAATGGGCTGGTCCAGACACCATACTGCCAAATAATACATTTATACATAAAATATGACCCATGAAGTCTAAATAAACCAGACTGGTCTGATAATCTTGTAGATTTACCGGCCGTGAGGCGATGACATCACAAACCAAACTGCTGACAAAGCAGCGCTCATAACTTTACTTCTGGACATCCGATCTTAAAAATTCCATCTGTAGGGGGGACAGGTGTCCAAAATAAAGAAGTTAACGTGGTTTGGACACGTCGGTCTCCCCCATGAGGCTGAGCTGCCTTTCCAATATCGCTTTGTCTCCATAAGAGGGATTTTCCACACTACAGCGGCGTTAACCTGTTTGTGAGCAGTGGAGGACGTGTGAGGCTCTGCAACTATCACACACGAGCAACACACCTGATTGAAATCATTGACTAATTAGCAGAGTTGTCCAGAGCTTGTCTGAGGCCCCGTCCCAACACCCGCACTTCCACCCTTGCGCCCCTAGAATGCGCGCTCCCGTTGAGGGGTAGAAGTGCGTAGTGTGTCCCATTTCTCCAGGGCTGCTCGAGGGCAGAAGTCCGTCACGCCCCTTTTGCGCCCTCAATCCACACTTCAGTGAAGACCGCATCAATGCAGACTTCACCGAAGCATATTGCCCATAATTCATTGCTGCATGTGACGTTTTGAACCATAAAGGCGGAACATGTCCATGTTTGGTGATGAGCTCCTGCCTGTGGTAAAAAAAAAGCCATTTCAGATGTAAAGATTGAAATATTTAATCTTTTATGCTGTAGGTGAAATAATTACTGTAGTTTGCCATGTTACTTTGGAATATACTTTGAATATTAAAAATCAAAGCATTTGAATAATGAAAGTTAGCAGTTTACTGATAAAAGTAGCTAAATTCATTTTTTATTCAAAAACTTTATTTACACAGGTAAATCCAGTCGAGACGCAGCGTCTTTAACAAGGGAGACCTGTTTACCTGACATAGTTTAGTTTTGTTTATTATGGATCCCCATTAGTCTTCACCAGTGAAGACTATTCTTCCTGGGATCCAGATCAACATAAATTTTGAACATACAATCAACAAAAACAGGTTAACAAAATTGAAATACAATACTAAGCAAACATTTTGATAGAAAAAAGCAAAAACGAAATAAGTATACAATACCAAAGCATCTATTTACAATGAAATTAAGGATAAAAAATAATTATGCAGCCATACTTCTGTAAGCCTTACAACTCATGTGATTATTACGGGTCTCAGTTTCCAATGTAACTCAAAGAACTTATATGTTTTTATGGACATGTGGACATTTATGGACATTATGGCTAACAATAACAGTCACAGAGCAACAATTAAATCATTATTATACATTTGTTTAGAATGTAACAGTTATTTAACCTGTACTGGTGAAATTTTACAGACATCTTACATAAATTAGTTCAGTAAGTCATTTATTTATTTATTAAACGTGTGTGGATTTCATAACATCTATTTTACAAGGACAGATTAAATGAACTTTATTCAGTTTATGTTTAAAAAATGACGTCTCTTCACCAGGAACAGAGATGAAGCTGAGTTTGGCAGCAATGACATGAAATGACGTGGTGCAAAATGGAGGAACCATCACTGTCCCAATTCTGCCTTTTTCCCGCACTAACCTGCACATCCAACCCTTAATGTGCACTTCTGCCAAGTGCGCACTTCATACAAGGGTGTAGGGTTTAGGGTGGGTATTGGGACGGGGCCCGAGTCTGACTCTGGTGTGCTGCAGCAGGAAGACCTGGAAAACCAGCAGGATACCGGTCCTTGAGGACCGGGATTGGTGATCACTGACCTAGCTCATAATATTGCTAACGCTGTTTTTACGTGCTTGGATCTTGTATATTAATTTTTTACTTCTGTTTTCCCAAATTCCTAATCGAATTGTAGGCTGTGCATAAGTCAAACCGCATTTCTCCAAACTAGGTCTATTAATCACAACGATCCACAGAAACCCCCTAAAACTGGTTTGCTGCCAGAGACAGTGGGGAAATAGCCTTAGCAATAAATAATAAATAATTATAAACTATCTTACCTGTTTTAGAAAGTGGTCGCTGTAAACTCTGACATTGGTAGACTCTGCTCCTCCCAACCGAAACGGAGGTTTAAAATCCACCTTTTGCAGCGTTGCTCTGTCAGTTTGACATTTTTCAACTTTGTGAACAGCAGTTTTAGGTACTCCAAAAAAAACTTATCCTTTTCTCTGATAGCATGATTGGAGCAGCCATAAACTGCAGACACAGAGGTATTTTCCACACAGATTACTTCTGGCCCTCCGTCTGCATTTCGCACGCTAACGTCTTATGAACGTGACGTATGGCCCAACCAACCTATTAAACCAATTAAAAATGATGAATAAAAGTCAATAAAATAGAGATTATGAGAACAATCAAAGATGCTAATAATAAATTAATAATTGTATAAATATTAGGCCAAACACATATATAATTATACATATTATTACTATGATTATTATGAAAATCATAATATAATAACTATAATTATACAACTGTTTAGAAGTACTGCTATCTATAGTTATAGTACAAGCTATGCACATTTTTCAATGCTGCAGGTACCTTTAGGTTTGAAACAGTACAAATTTGTACTTAATATTACTTTGGACCCTTTTTCATAGTATATAGGTACTTCTGGCCTCATAAAGACCAATATTGTACTTTTGAGAGAACATTTGTAAAAAATGTACCTACAGGTACAGACATGTTCCTGTCTAGTACCTCTGTTTCTGAGTGTGTACATTATATTCATGGTTTTGTTTCAATAAACTTACACAGTATGAAATAATAATGTTTTGTACTTGTGTGATTTCTTTGTTTGACCCAACCAGGTCACTCGGACTTTTTCTGTTCAGGTTCGAGCAGCAACATGGTGACATTCATGACAAAAGTAGTTTCAAAAAGTTTGAATTCAATTCAACTTTATTTGTATACAGTCAATTCATGACAATGTCGCCTCAGGGTGCCCAACAGACAGAACAAGTCAGGTCAGTGTTTTACTCAGAGAAGTCAATGCAGTGTTTTACACATATATAGAGCTTTAAGCACCACAGCACATAAACTCTTTTGAAGTCTGTACATTAAATCAGTGCTTATGCAGCAGCTGCAGTCACAGCTGCACCTTCTACATCTTGTGGATGATCGTCGTCTTCTCTCCCACGTGGATGATCGTCGTCTTCTCTCCCTCGTGGATGATCGTCGTCTTCTGTCAGCTCTCCTCCAATCACCTGATCAGACAAACATCTCTTATGAAACACTGCATGTAATGTAAAAACTAGAACATGAGGTCAGTTTTTCTTTACATAGAATACCAGCGTCCCCCGTGCTTCATCCATGTTGACTGAGGAAAGAAGAAAAAAAAAAGTCAATCTTACGTCGATCAGGGGTTCTGGATCTGTTACGAGCTCTGCTTCCGGATCGTCTGTGTGTTGTGACAGAGAACGTTGAAGATGAAGAGGATGATGATGCAGAACGCTTCCGGCCTCTGGGGAGATCCGGCTGCTTGGTGGATCTGGTTCTCAATGCTTCGACTGCAAGCGCTGCTGTCTGAGGGGGTGACGGCGAAGCTTCGGACGGGGCAGCAGCGGAGGTCTCAGCGCGATTTTGGTTCAGAGGCCGCGGGAGCCATGTGGATGTACCCGGACGAGCAATCGGACCCTTGAGGAGAGAGAGTAAAATGTTTTGATACAGTGAACAGCTAACTCACCAAGATAAATGCTATTAATAAAAATATTAACAGTACCTGGACCGTGGAAGTGGTTGTATTCACGCTTGAATTTGGCAAACTTTCCCCGGGAGTGCCATGTTCATCCTGCAAACCAACAGCCATTTCCTCCGATTCTTGTGCTGAAACTAGGATGGAGAAAAAAAAGAGAGTAAAAGTTTCAGATTCAGATATTACTTTTTATTGTAATAAAGCCAGAACATAAACTCACAAATGCAGCTGTGTGAAAAAGTGTTTGCCCCCTTCCTGATTTATTTTTTTGCATGTTTGTCACAATTATGTTCAGATCTTCAAACAAATTTAAATATTAGACAAAGATAACACAAGTAAAAGGAAAATGCATTTTTAAATTAAGATTATTAGTGAAGGGAAAGCTGAGTTCAATTTCTCTATCCACACCAAGGCCGGGTTAGAGCCACAGTGAGAACCATTATCCACAAATGGTGAAAACATGGAACAGTGGTGAACCTTCCCAGGAGGGGCCGGCCGACCAAAATGACCCCAAGAGCACAGCGACGACTCATCCAAGAGGTCACAAAAGACCCCAGAACAACATCCAAAGAACTGCAGGCCTCACTTGCCTCAATGAAGGTCAGTGTTCATGACTCCCCCATCAGAAAGAGACTGGGGGGGCAAAAATGGCTGCATGGCAGAGTTCCAAGACCAAAACCACTGCTGAGCAAAAAGAACATAAAGGCTCGTCTCAGTTTAGCCAGAAAGCATCTTGATGATCCCCAAGACTTTTGGGAAAATACTCTGTGGACTGACGAGACAAAAGTGGAACTTTCTGGAAGGTGGAGGTCCCATTACATCTGGCGTAAAAGTAACACGGCATTTCAGAAAAGGAACATCATAGCAACAGTAAAATATGGTGGTGGTAGTGTGATGGTCTGGGGCTGTTTTGCTGCTTCAGGACCTGGAAGACTTGCTGTGGTAAATGGAACCATGAATTCTGCTTCTACCAAAAAATCCTGAAGGAGAACGTCCGGCCATCTGTTGGTGACCTCAAGAACAAAATTCCTCCACAGCGCTGTAGAAGACTCATTACCAGTTATCGTAAACGCTTGATTGCAGTTGTTGCTGCTAAGAGTGGAACAACCAGTTATTAGGTTTAGGGGAAGATCACTTTTTCACACAGGGACATGTGGGTTTGGATTTTTTCCCCTTTACTAATAAAAACCATTTAAAAACTGCATTTTGTGTTTACTTGTTATCTTTGTTTAATATTTAAATTTGTTTGATCTGAAACATTTACCCTACTCACAAAAAGTTAAGGATATTTGGCTTTTTGTATGATGTCAGAATGAATCTAAAATCTACTACAACCTTTCCAGGTGAACTGAATTAAACTTTTTCTAAACTTTTGCAATGCACATGTACATTATTCAATGGTTAAATATTTATTCCGCATCATTCTGTTCTCCAAAAGCTGAAAGTTGAATATCCCTAACTTTTTGTGAGTAGTTTAAGTGTGACAAACATGCAAAAAAATTAGAAATCAGGAAGGGGGCAAATAGTTTTTTCACACAACTGTATCTGGAAATTCGCAATTTGAATGACCCCTTCTGCAAAAGACAGGTTTTCTGAGAAACTCACGTTTTGCCTGGATGCTGAAATAACTGTAACACTTTTCTACAAACATAATTAAAAACTTACCGTCTTCCATCTGTGGGACAGTTCTGATGCCTTGTAGATAGAAAATAAAGAATTGAGGAGAAACCGTCTCTCTTGCTCTCTCTCTCTTATACTACACCTAAAAGAGGTGTAAGGTTGCAATCATCATTTGTAGGCTCGGCCTGTGTCTGCTTTTCAAATGCAAATGTGATTGGTACCTCCCTATATCCCACTGCTGTAACATTTACACATTTTAGGGATGAAAAAGGTTTTTCATACACTGTAAAATACAAGTTGAAGGGCTGCCTTTACATTTTTGAGATAAATTTATTTATTTTTTGTAAGATTATTTATTCTAGATACTATTTTGAAGTGTGTTGTGTATGTATACGGGATGTGTGCATATACATATATATATGTATGTATATGTATGTATATGTGTGTATATATATATATAAATATATAAATATGTATGTGTGTGTGTACACATATATATATATATATATATATATATATATATATATATACACATATGGGATATATATGAAAAAAGAGAGAAAAAAGGGGAACGGAAAACCCGGGAAGGACAAAAAGGGAAAAGGGGGAAAAAGGGGGAGGAAAAGAAAGAAAAAGGGAGAGAAAAAGGGAGAAGAAGGAAGGAGAAGGGAGGGAGAAGGGGGGAAAGGAGAGAGGAGAGAAGGAGAGGGGGGGAGGGAGAGGGGGGGGAGGGGAGAAGAGAGAAGAGGAGAAGAAGAGAGAGGAAAGAGCACGGAAAGAAGGGGCAGACAGGGACCGCAAGGAGGGAGAGAGAAGGGGGAAGCGAGGACGAGGAGAAAAGGCGGCCACAGGAAGCGACGGGAGGCGGAAGGGCGGGGGAACGGGAGGCAAACGCGGGGGGGGGGGGGGGGGGGGGCCGGGGACAGCCACGGGGGAAAGCAACACCCAGGCCCCCGGGGGGGGAAGATGTGTGTGTCTGTGTATGTAAGTCTTATTTACTTTTTATTCTTTAACTATTTTATCTAACATTTTTTTAGATTAATTTCACAGTAAATCTTTGTGTGGTTTTGCCATGATGTTAAGAAGCACTTTGGTCAACAGAGGTTGTTTTCAAATGTGCTATACAAATAAACTTTGAATTGAAAACACATTGGGCCAACAAAAAAATGCCTAAATGCAATTTACAGTGTGGTGTAACACTCAAATTCAAATTTAGAAAATGTAAAGCATAACTATTTAGAGTTTTTCAACACATATAGAATAGAAACCAAACACTTCCCTTTTTTTTTAATCATGCATTTGCTGTCTCCTTGAGGAAGAATCACATCCAGCATTCTCACATTTGGTAAGAAAGAATCAAAGTTTTATTCTCCACTCCCACCTCCTGTGTCGTGACGACACAGATCTCCTGTGAAAGAGCAACTCGTCTCTTCATAGGATCAAAGCTTATTACTTCCACCTCCCGTCTCACGGGAAGACACCCATCTGTAACCCTGCAGGAAAAAGCAACTTCATATGAAATTTAAATCCCACTTACCCTCCATCCAAACACAGCTGGAGCCATCGGAGGTGGCGTCTCGCCAACCAACAATGAGTCGTCCTGGCTTGTTTGCATGCAGGAAGAGGTTTATCACGGGAAAGCAGACGTTGAGGCACACATTTGCATGACACAGGTGGACTGTGGAGGTATTTCCCCTCCACACAAATGGTCACTTTATATCTTGTTGTTAGTGACACATTTAACCCTTATATTGTGTTCAGGTCTTCTTTTTTTTTTACCCGTTTTCAGCTTTAGAGATGGAAAAAGTGTCATTTTTTTATTGGAACAACATTTCATAATATCCTCAGGAACAGCTATTATAACACAGCAAAATAAAATTTAAACATTTTGGTCAATTGTGAGGGTTTAAAATAAATCGTGGTATTTGTGGTGTTCTGGGTCAAATTTGACTTGGCATAGTTTTATGGTTGTTGCATGCAAATTAAAAGCTATGGGTTGCTTTGTGATCAAATTTGGCTCACTTTGCCCCGCCGTACATGCACGTGCACGCACACACTTAAACCCATAATCCATCTTCCATGTAAACACATTTTATGCTGAATATTGTCAGATTCTGGGTAAGATGTCAGTTTCATTCTGCAGGAGCATCAGCCAACATCAGCTCAACTTTAGCATCTTTGACCTCAGCGTTGCTCATGAAAATGATGCTGAGGACGTGTCTGGGAATTATGTTGATGTTCCCTCCTGAACAAGAAGGTTTATCTGATGAACAGAAGGATGAAGGTGACACAGATGTTCAGAAATGTGACATTTCATGGTCGTTCAGCCCTTTAAACACTCGATGCAGAGCAGAGAACATCAGAATGACCCCGAACCTGCTGAAAATGCTGCGTCACACACCCAAGAAATAGACAACAGACCATCATCTCATCAGAGGGTCCTGCTGGAGATGACCAGCATGGAGGGAGAGGGGGTGTTCAGCAGCAGTTGGAGGAAGATTGACGAACCACAACTGCATGATTTCATAAGACTGCTGCGTTTTGGGGTGTACAGACCTGCTAATGCGGCTGCTGCCAGCTTATGGAGCCGCGAGTCAAGATACTCTGTTTTTCATGTTATCATGTCACTTTAGACTTTCACATGCTGTCATGATCCATGTTTGCTGTTGGAAGAAATGAGCTACAGTGGTGTGAAAAAGTTTTCCCCTTCCTAATTATACTTTTTTGCATATTAGTCACACTTAAATGTTTCAGATCATCAAACAAATTTTAATGTGAGTCAAAGATAACACAAGTAAACACAAAATGCAGTATTTGAATGAGGATTTTTATTAGTGAGGGGGAAAGAAATCCAAACCTCCATAGTCCTGTGTGAAAAACTGATTGCCCCCCCTTGTTAAAACATAAATTAACTGTGGCTTATCAAATCTTTGGAAAGCTGATTTCAATTTCTCTAGCCACACCAAGGTTGGATGCCTGCCACACCTGTTCTCAATCAAGAAATCACTTAAATAGGACCTGCCTGATGAAGTATAGTCGACCAAAAGATCCTCAAAAGTTAGACATCATGTTGCGATCCAAAGAAAATTCACTAAAAAATGAGAAAAAAGTACATTGAGATCTATCAGTGTGGAAAAGGTTCCAAAGCCATTTCCAAAGCTTTGGGACTCCAGAGAACCACAGTGAGAACCATTATCCACAAATGGTGAAAACATGGAACAGTGGGGAACCTTCCCAGGAGGGGCCGGCCGACCAAAATGACCCCAAGAGCACAGCGACGACTCATCCAAGAGGTCACAAAAGACCCCAGAACAACATCCAAGAACTGCAGGCCTCACTTGCCTCAATGAAGGTCAGTGTTCATGACTCCCCATCAGAAAGAGACTGGGGGGCAAAAATGGCTGCATGGCAGAGTTCCAAGACCAAAACCACTGCTGAGCAAAAAGAACATAAAGGCTCGTCTCAGTTTAGCCAGAAAGCATCTTGATGATCCCCAAGACTTTTGGGAAAATCCTCTGTGGACTGACGAGACAAAAGTGGAACTTTCTGGAAGGTGGAGGTCCCATTACATCTGGCGTAAAAGTAACACGGCATTTCAGAAAAGGAACATCATAGCTACAGTAAAATATGGTGGTGGTAGTGTGATGGTCTGGGGCTGTTTTGCTGCTTCAGGACCTGGAAGACTTGCTGTGGTAAATGGAACCATGAATTCTGCTTCTACCAAAAAAATCCTGAAGGAGAACGTCCGGCCATCTGTTGGTGACCTCAAGCTGAAGCGCACTTGGGTTCTGCAGCAGAACAATGATCCAGAACACACCAGCAAGTCCACCTCTGAATGGCTTAAGAACAACAAAATGAAGACTTTGGAGTGGCCTAGTCAAAGCCCCCACCTGAATCCCATTGAGATGCTGTGGCATGACCTTAAAAAGGCGGTTCATGCTGGAAAAGCCTCCAATGTGGCTGAATTACAACAATTCTGCAAAGATGAGTGGAACAAAATTCCTCCACAGCGCTGTAGAAGACTCACTGCCAGTTATCACAAACGCTTGATGCAGTTGTTGCTGCTAAGGTGGAACAACCAGTTATTAGGTTTAGGGGAAGATCACTTTTTCACACAGGGCCGTTTAAGTTTGGATTATTTTTTCCCCCTTAAAAATAAAAATCTTCATTTAAAAACTGCATTTTCTATTTACTTGTGTTATCTTTGTCTCACATTTAAATTTGTTTGATGATCCGAAGTATTTAAGTGTGATTAATATGCAAAAAAGTAAGAAATTAGGAAGGGGGCAAAAACTTTTTCACACCACTGTATTTGGCAAGTAAATACCAAACTTGCCGTCTTTGGGAATATTTGGAATAAATATGGAGCAACAGTCATTCAACAACTATCACCACATTTACCATTATTTTCAATTTGGACATCCTATTCTGAGTAAGATAAACTTGGTTTTATGAAAAGAAATGACTTAAAAATGACTTTTTAAGATAGAAAAGAAAAGAATGGAGGCTTATCGTCACTGTGTATGACATCATCACTGCTTAGCAACAGTCGTCAAGGAGACAAACATTCCGGACTTTGATGTCGTCAAAGCAGACTTTGCCTTTGTAATTTGTGATGTCACAAAGGCAGATCTGCTGACATCATCAGAGATTTCTTATATACCCAGGTGCCACACTTGCACCAGCCTCATTTGTCCAGTGGATTGCGACGGAAAAGCTGATTTCAGTTAGAAAAATTTTGTATTGACACGATGTTAAGACGTTTATTTAAACTTGACGACCAGAAGTCTGGCCAGAAAGGCGGAAGAAAACGCCAGCAGGGGAATAAAAGGCTTAAAGAGGAAGACCTCACAAAATGTGAACAAGTTAAAAAACAGCTGGAGCGCTCCCATAAAGAAAAAGAAAAGCAGCTCCAGCTACAAATGTATAATTTGTCCTGGGACAACAAGAAACTGTCACAGGACAAGGAGGCCATGGAAAGATGCTTCGAGGTTCTGTGGGCAGAGGTCAAGGACCAAAAACAGCAGAATGAGGAGAGACAGAGGAGGTTAGAGGATGTGGAGAAGGAGAAAGAAACCCTGCAGCAGAACCAGAAGGAGATGATCCTCAGATGGAAGGAGGAGAAACGTGCGCTCGGGCTGGAAAACTGTCAGCTGAAGGAGGAGCTGGAAGATGCGAAGGATGTTCAGCTGGTGACAGAAGGAGTCAATCATTCTTTGATGCAGACGCTCCGTGATATGGCGCATGTTATAAAGACACAGATGCAGGAGAAGGCAGCGCTCGCAGAGCAGCTGCAGAAGCTTGGAGGCCATCTAGAGGAGTACGAGATGATGCAACTTAAAAACAAAGAGCTCATTCAGCAAAATCAGGAACTGCAAGATAACATAGAGGAACTGACTTTGCTTTGCTCCAAATCTGATTCAGAGGCTGAAAACAACAAGTTACTGCAGCAAGGAAATGAGGAGCTCCAGCAAGAAAAGCAGGAACTCCAGAAGGATCTGCAGAAAACGAAGGACTTTGATTTCCCTCAGATTACGATGAAGAAACGCATCATATTACTGCAGGTACAGAGCAAAATGCTGAGCAAACACGGTCAGGAAGTCCTGAAGGACATGAAAGAGACGGACTTTCAACCGACTCCAGCTGTTCCAGGATCAGTCAAGATGAGGATCGAGGAGTTTAATGAGATCAAAAAATCAGAGAGTCAGGAACTCCTGAAGGACCTGAAAGAGACGGACTTTCAACCGACTCCAACTGTTCCAGGAACAGTCAAGATGAGGATCGATGAGTTTAATGAGATCAGAAAATCAGAGAGTCAGGAAGTCCTGAAAGATCTGAAAGAGACGGACTTTCAACCGACTCCAGCTGTTCCAGGAACAGTCAAGATGAGCATCAAGAAGTTTAATGAAATCAGAAAATCAGAGAGTCAGGAACTCCTGAAAGATCTGAAAGAGACGGACTTTCAACCGACTCCAGCTGTTCCAGGATCAGTCAAGATGAGGATCGATGAGTTTAATGAGATCAGAAAATCAGAGAGTCAGGAACTCCTGAAAGATCTGAAAGAGACGGACTTTCAACCGACTCCAGCTGTTCCAGGATCAGTCAAGATGATGATCAAGAAGTTTAATGAGATCAGAAAATCAGAGAGAGTCAGGAACTCCTGAAGGACCTGAAAGAGACGGACTTTCAACCGACTCCAACTGTTCCAGGATCAGTCAAGATGAGGATCAAGGAGTTTAATGAGATCAGAAAATCAGAGAGTCAGGAACTCCTGAAGGACCTGAAAGAGACGGACTTTCAACCGACTCCAACTGTTCCAGGATCAGTCAAGAGGATCATCAATGAGTTTAATGATCAGATCAGAAAATCAGAGAGTCAGGAACTCCTGAAGGACCTGAAAGAGAAGGACTTGCAACCGACTCCAACTGTTCCAGGAACAGTCAAGAGGATCATCAATGAGTTTAATGATCAGATCAGAAAATCAGAGAGTCAGGAACTCCTGAAGGACCTGAAAGAGACGGACTTTCAACCGACTCCAACTGTTCCAGGATCAGTCAAGATGATCATCAAGAAGTTCAATGAAATCAGAAAATCAGAGAGTCAGGAACTCCTGAAGGACCTGAAAGAGAAGGACTTTCAACCTATTCCAATTGTTCCAGGAACAGTCAAGAGGATCATCAATGAGTTTAATGATCAGATCAGAAAATCAGAGAGTCAGGAACTCCTGAAGGACCTGGAAGAGACTTACTTTCAACCTATTCCAATTGTTCCAGGAACAGTCAAGAGGATCATCAATGAGTTTGATGAGATACTCAGTCATTTAGGAGATCACGGCTGGTTTAAAAAAATTCAACACTAAACTCTTCAGCTCCAGATTTGACTCGGGGAAAGTGATATTAAACTAGAAAGTGCTTCTTGTGTAACAGCTGTGTGAATGCTTTTATGCTGAAGGGTTCTATGTGTGTTCCGTTGCTAAGCAACAGTCTGTGATATTATCAGGGCTGAAGTTTGGCTCTAAGTTCTAAACATTGATTTCAGCAGCAAAAATGAAAGTTTAAAAGTGAAATATTTTCAAAAATGATCAAAGTTGTGATCACACGTCCTGGCTACTCGGCCACTAGGATGTCCCTTTTGCTGATGGGTAAGCCCGCATGACTCACCCAGGAGTCTGTGAGGTCAAATCCCGCCTGGGCCCCTGGACGAGCTGAACGATTTCATACTACAATTGATTTGGCATCAAATTAATGGTGATTTAGATGGTTTCAGTTCTGCTACATGATTGAAGTTCAAGCCAAACAAGACTCGAGGTCATTCAGAGATTACTTTAGAAACAGAAAACTACTTCACATATGACTTCTACACACGGACAAAAGGACACTGGATGGAAGACAAACAGAAATACACACAGAATATAAACAAACTGAAAACATTCTGACTGCAGACAAACAAACAAGAGCTCAAGAAACATTGTAAACACACACATCGTTCACGTAATTCCATTAAACAAAGTCACTGTTAACTGTTTTTAAATAAACTGAAAAATTAACCAAGCCAAATAAATAACAAACAAAAAAACAAAGAACAAATGAATAACAAATAAACAGAAAAACAAACAAAGCAGAACAAATAAATAAAAAAGAACAAATAATAAAAATAAACAAAAAACAAACAAAGCCAAATAAATAAATAACCAACAAAACAAAGAACAAATGAATAACAAATAAACAGAAAAACAAACAAAGCCAAATAAATAACAGATAAAAAACAAAGAACAAATGAATAACAACTAAATAAAAAACAAACAAAGCCAAATAAATAAATAACCAAAAAATAAAACAACAAATTAATAAATAAAAAAACAAAAAAACAAAGCCAAATAGATAAATAACCCAAAAAAACAAAGAACAAATGAATAACAAACTGAAAAACAACAAAAAACAAACGATGATAAAGAACAAATGAATAACTAAAACTAAATAAAAAACAAAAATAAACCAAACAAATAAACTAAAAAAGATAAGTGGACCACAAACAAAACCAAATAAATAACAAACAAAAACAAACAAAAAAGATAAATAAACTGAAAAACAAACAAAAAAGACAAACAAGCAAACAAAAAATAAAAGACAAAAAAACAAACAAACAAACAAAAAAAACAACCCCCCTCCCTGGGCTGCCACCTTACCGTGGTGGAGGGGTTTGCGTGTTCTGAGGATCCTAGGAGCCATGTTGTCTGGGGCTTTTTGCCCCTGGTAGGGTCACCCATGGCAACCAGGTCTCTAGGGGAGGGGCCAGACAAAGCGCAGCACAAACACTCGTATGGAGAGAGACAGCATTGGACCCACGTGTCCCTCACCTGGACACGGGTCACCGCGGCCCCCCTCTGGAGCCAGGCCCAGAGGTGGGATATGGAGGCGAGCGCCTGGTGGATGGGCTTAGCCCGAAATGATGACATGGGCCCCCTTCCAGTGGACCCACCACCCACGAGATGGACCATACGGGTCAGGTGTGGGTGCAGTGTGAGCTGGTCTGCAGACGGAGGTGGGGGAGACCCTGGTGGTCCGACCCTCGTCTGCAGAGGCTGGCTCTTCTGTTACCGGGGCTGAGGTGGATAAAAAGCTCCTCGGTGGCCGGGCCCCGGGGGTAGATGAGATCCACCGGAGTTGGCTGACACGCCTCCACAGCGAGGCTTAACATTGTGCGTCTTAAAACACACAAACATCTAAAAAATCGGGTCTGTACCCCCCCCCCCCCCCCCCCGTTTCCAGTGGAACAACTGGGGACTGCCAAAAAAAGGAGACGCTTTCAGATGCTTGTGTGTTTTCAGCCGCACAAAGTTAGGCACGTCATCAAGCTGGCTAATGCTAACCTGCTAACAATAGTCCGTCAGCTACTACTCTGTTAAACTTTGTAAATCGGATAAACGCCAATGCCAAGTTTTCATTCCAGACTGAAGTGATGCTGAGGAAGAAGTGGATCAAAACGACTGATTCGCCGCAGTGAAGGACCGAACTTTATAATAAAACAACACACGTTTGTTTGTAGCCGGCAGACTATACAGTCGTGTTAGCAGGCTAGCATTAGCCAGCTTGATGACGTGCCTAACTTTGTGCGGCTGAAAACACACAAGCATCTGAAAGCGTCTCCTTTCTTGGCAGTCCCCAGTTGTTCCACTGGAAACGGGGGGGGGGGGTACAGACCCGATTTTCAGATGTTTGTGTGTTTTAAGACGCACAAAGTTAAGCACGTCGGTAAACGCTAGCTGGTTAATGCTAGCATGCCGGTGTTGTGCCCCACCAGCTACAAACAAACATGCTACGTTGTTTTATTATAAAGTTCGGCCCTTCACTCTGGAGAATCGCTTTGATCCACTTCTTCCTTAGTTTCACTTCAGTCTGGAATCCGTGAAAATTTAAGTAGGGTTGCCGTTTATTCACGTTATCTACGAAGTAAAGCAGGGACATTGAACTGGACCGGAAGTGGGCCGTCCAAGTGTTTCAAACCGGAAGTTCGGAACACGGAAGCGTGATAATCCCCCATTGCGTAGTTTAAAGCGTCAAAATGAATGGAACAAAACATGAAATGACGTGAAAACATACTTGCAGTGCTTTTCTTGTATTTTAAATCACTCAAAGCATTTGTATTATACCTGTACAAGCCACACACTTGAACAGCACACATCGCACACATTTCTACACCAGTGAACACACAGGAGGCAACATGGGGTCCGCCACCTTGCCGAAGGGCAATGCGATCTGAGGAAGCCAGGACTGGATTGTCAACCTTCCACTCACTATGGAATTATTTTTGTGTTTTTACTAAATACAAGAAAATAAGTGATCTGAAAGGGAAAAAGAACTTAAAAGAAAATAAATGTATTAAAGAGAACAAATTTTCGTGCTGGGCAAAAACTATTTGAGACTGAAGAAAATGTTTTGAGAGAAACTATTCTGTCATGGAATATGTAAATGTTTATTTGATATTTGGAAAATATCTTCCAAGGCGAAAAACGCACTCTCAAAAATATTTAATATTGCCTACAATTCATTTTGTTTAAAAAAAAAATCATAAAAAATTGAAATTGCAAGTTTAAAATCATTTGAAATTCTAGGTATAGGTATCATACTGGTATCTGTAATGCTGACCCTTGCCTTTATTTACTTAGTATCAGATCTATATCAAATCACGCACACGATGATCACTGACAACTTTGGGTCTTTCATTGGGGGAGTCGTATTCTTTGCCTGTTTATTTACTTATTTAATCATTTATATTTGTAAAACGAGTCAAAGTATTTTGGTGTCTGTATACTGTACGAGATAGGCTATATTGTGATAGTTTTACTTTTTTTTATGGATAAATAGTAAAATGTATTATTTTACTGTTCACCACTATACTGCGAAGCCAAGAGAGCGCAGTAACTACATAGTTGGTCAAAATTAAGTTTTTACTGAAAATGTTCTTTTTGACACCTGCTTTATCTTGTAACAGATCCACGTGCTTCAACGTTGCCCCATTTAAGAGAAATCACTATGTGAACGATGTATCTACAACGTCTTTGACTGTCCAGTATTAAATTTTGAAGCCTTTTTTCTCAGTTTTATGTTAGCGGAGTTACTGCTTTTTGCCTTTGTAGGGCAGTATAATCGGCCCCATTACAGGACTGTGAACACAGTTAAATTAGTACTGTTGGCATATCTAATTTAAGTAAGTAAGTAAGTACAGACATCCTTTGTTGCCCTCCTGTTTTCCTTTTGTGTTTGACTCTTGTCACAGTTTTCTGCACATGCACAGAAGAACCAAAATAAATCATATATATGGGAGACAAGCACAAAGACATCTGAGTTTTGGGAAGAAATCTGGGTGTGTTGCTCCAATTTCTCATAATCAGATGGCTTCCATTATCTGATAAAGCAGGGCTTCTCAACCTTTTTTCATGATGGGGCCCAAGTTTTCAGTCCAAACTGGTCCAGGGCCCATTCACATTTAACACTGTATTAGTGTAATGATCTAATTTTTGGTTTATTTATTTAATAACTAAAGCAAATCCACCTGCCTTTAACAGACTGAACCTAGTAAAATGTGGCTGATAAACATGGATAACATAATATAAAAATATATTATGAGATCATCACAAACACATTTATATCACACATTTAATTCATGGAATAAAACAGACTCCATAAAACAAACAGAATTAGGATATTTTAATACAAAAAGAACTGAAAAAACTGATGGAAACTGATTTTTTTAAGAGATAAAATAATGCAGTAATAGATCACATTCAAAATAAAAAGGCTCAGTTTAAATAATCTGTAAAAACCTGGATTTCATTTGTTTAGACAGCTCATTAAAGCACAAAATTAATTAATTTATTTAAACTTTTCTGATTATTTTTTAAACAACTTCCAAAAACAGACATTTTCTGCATCAATAGCTGATTTTCTCTTTTTTTTAAAATTAAAAATCCTTTCTTTTCAACGAGTTTTTGATGTTTATTCTAGATGAAGCTTGCAGATGCAGCCCTCAGGGCCTCCGTTAGCATTAGCGTTAGCATTAACGTTAGTGTTAGCTGGTGCTCCATCCAGACTTCTCAGTTCTGGTTTGTTATCTCCACTTACTAATCCATATTAAATAAATTGGATTGGATTTTTGTCTTTTGGTCGTTTTGGGGATATTTTGTCTTCATTATTTAGTTCTAATTCTTCTTTACAACGTTAGCTACAGGCTAGCGGCTAGCTGAGTGTCTTCTTCTGCTTATTTGTTGAACTCTGACAAATTAGCGCCACCAGGTGGGGGGAGGCTACATTGCAACTCATCCAGTCATAAATAACAGTAACTATAGATGGGTTTCTGAGCAACGTCACTGATAGGATGCGCACGCAACCAGGGGGCAAGAAAACAGAGGAAAAGCATTACTGAACTATGAGAAGACGTGTGTTTTACATACAAAACTCGACTTTTAATGCAGATGAGGTCAAGATATGACGTGAAAGTGTCGGGGAAATATAATGTTTGAGTCCTGGTATTTGTTCGGTCGCAAAAATCAAAACATTAATGCATGTAAACAGTTGAAAATTGTGAAAATAGGACAGTAGGCGTGATTGATCTTCAGAAAACCCTCCCAGATAACTTATTCCGGTTCAGACTATGATGTATTTAGTCTTTCACCATGGTCACATGTAGGATTAAACCACGGCGGAGGCAGAAATTATTCCCGTATTCTAGTGGGAAGACTGTAATAGCAGCATCACCGCCGCGATCGGCTGCATGACATAAACTGTAAACACTGTGTGTGACAGCCGTCCTCTGCTGCTTAGACACGAACTTAAAAAAGAAGAAGAAACTGATTGTGGAGCCGTTTACGAACGTTCACGCGGCATAACAACGCATCCCGGAGATTTAGTACGAAGTACGGGGTCGTAAATCAGATGGCGTTTGAGTTTATACTGTTAGCTTGCTAGCAGTTAGCTAGTCTGTCTACTGTCCACCACGATCTCATACACAATAAAGCAGAACGTTACACAAGCAGCAAAACTTACCGACAGCAATGCGTGTTAGTCCCTAACAGCTGGAATCGGCTCCTTTCCAAACGTAGTGATGATGTCGTCTTTGCCTGGTTTAATCCAAACTAGTGAAAGTTGCTCCTGTATGGAGGAGGTGAGGACGACACGGAGCTGAACTGAACCTGCTGCAGGCTGCAGATTGTTGTGGCCTCTTTTGGTTTTAACAAAGAGTCTAAACGAAAGTTTAAGCCGCTTTCTAACTCAGGTTTTTCAGGCAAATTTCAAATGAGGTCCAACACGAATAATATCCATGTTTTAACAAGAAAAATGCCGTTTCCGGGTGATGACTCCCTTGCCAAGTTAGTGTAATCGTGATAGAAATATAACACAGCAACACAGCGTCGGTATTTTGTTATTCGTCATCAAAATACGGATTTATTCAATATAATTTAAAACACAACGATCTCTGTTTGTTTCGTCGGGTTACTTTACATTTTTATGAATGATATGAGTGCGTGTTTGGCCGTAGACTGCAATACAAAACACAGGCTTTTTGCCCCCTGGTTGCGCGCGCAACTGCCAATGTTTGTAAACAGGAAACCCATCTATACGGTCCTCGCAGCGTGCAAAAGGAAAGTTTTTTCGCGGCCCTCTAGGTGGCGCTCGAGGCCCGAGTTTGGGTCGTAGTTCCATGGTTAAGAATCGCCGCGATAAAGCCTATCAGGTTTTATCGTCTGCATGATCATTTGAATTTTTTGGCAACACCAGAAGTGAGAACATAATCAGATTCTTTGTGTGCATCAATGGCCTCATTAATACCTCATAAATTCAGATAGAAATATATTTTTATAAATATATTTATATATATTATATATATAATAATAATATATATATATAAAATATATATATATATTAAAAAAAAATTTTTTTTTCGACACACCCAAAAAAAAAAAAAACAATTTTTTTTATTTATAAAAAAAAAAAAAAAAAAAAAAAAAAAAGAAATACGATATTGGAAATATTTTTTTTTATTTTTCATATGTGTTTTTGTTTTGTGTTGTAGTTAAATTGTATTTAAATTATAATTAAATTTATTTTACTCCAATATTTTAAGTCTGTTGGCCTGAATTAAATATTGGAATCTGACTAAAATGAAAAAAACAAACAGCCCCCCATAATAATAATGATAATAATAATAACCATATTTGATCAGTTTTTAAAAAGAAATGGCAAAATCCAAAAGAATCAAATAAGTTAATTAGGCTACATGAAGAAAGTAATATTCTAAAACCAGATATGAAATATTTAATTCAAATTTTTGAAGATTTTTTTATTCTTTCGGAACAGATAGGCCGATTAATCTAAATTCAATAAGAATACTGTAAACATAAAAATTTGAAATAGCCCAACATCAGAGGCTGATGTTAAATTCTAACACAATAAATGTGTTAAATTGCAAATTGAACGTGTTTAACCTTTTTGCACATTTTTACACATCTTGTGTTCAAATTGACACAGGATGTGTTTAACATGTAATAACACATTTTTTTGTGTAAATTTTTAATACATTTCTTCTATGAGTGCAGTCTGTTGAACCAGCTTGTAGACCATCAACCAGCTAAGACCAGCTGAAACCATCATCCGGTCTGTTGAACCAGCTAAATCATCAACCAGCCCACTGAACCAGCTTAAACCACCAACCAGCCTATTGAACCAGCTAAAACCATAAACCAGCCTATTGAACCAGCTCAAACATAAACCAGTCTACTGAACCAGCTAAGACCATCAACCAGCCTACTGAACCAGCTAAAACCATCAACCAGTGTCCTGAACCAGCTAAGACCATCAACCAGTCTACTGAACCAGTAACCATCACCAGGTCCTGAACCAACTAAGACCATGAACCAGCCTATTAAACCAGCTCAAACCATCAACCAGTCTACTGAACCAGCTAAGACCATCAACCAGTCTACTGAACCAGCTCAAACTATCAACTAGCCCATTGAACCAGCTTAAACCATCAACCAGCCGAAACCAGCTTAAACCACCAACCAGCCTATTGAACTAGCTAATACCATCAACCAGTCTATTGAACTAGCTAAAACCATCAACCAGTGTCCTGAACCAGCTCAAACTATCAACTAGCCCATTGAACCAGCTTAAACCATCAACCAGCCGAAACCAGCTTAAACCACCAACCAGCCTATTAACTAGTAATACCAACAACCAGTTAATGAACTTGCTAAAACCATCAACCAGCCTACTGAACAGAAAAAACCCATCAACCAGCCTACTGAACCAGCTAAAACCCTCAACCAGCCTATTGAACCAGCTAAAACCATCAACCAGTGTCCTGAACCAGCTAAAACCATCAACCAGCCTATTGAACCAGCTAAGACCGTCAACCAGTCTATTGAACTAGCTAAGACAATCAACCAGTCTACTGAACCAGCTCAAACCATCAACCAGTCTACTGAACCAGCTAAGACCATGAACCAGCCTATTAAACCAGCTCAAACCATCAACCAGTCTATTTTTACTAGCTAAAACCATCAACCAGTGTCCTGAACCAGCTCAAACTATCAACTAGCCCATTGAACCAGCTTAAACCATCAACCAGCTGAAACCAGCTTAAACCACCAACCAGCCTATTGAACTAGCTAATACCATCAACCAGTCTATTGAACTAGCTAAAACCATCAACCAGCCTATTGAACTAGCTAAAACCATCAACCAGCCTATTGAACCAGCTAAAACCATCAACCAGTCTATTGAACTAGCTAAAACCATCAACCAGTCTATTGAACTAGCTAAAACCATCAACCAGCTTATTGAACCAGCTACTCTCCTCTGCAAATGACCACTCACATGCACGAACAAACTTGAGGTTTTTCGCTCACAAACTTAATGCATGAAAATACAGTTTTACTAACACTTGTTACTGATACATTTAAAGAATGTAAATTAGTTCTCTTTTCTAAAAATCACTTCTAACCGTCCCTCAGACAGCAGGAGGAAGAGGAGGCAGTCTTTCTGACATCACTGAGGAGGAGCATCACATTAAAATCACCACACGGATCCTGGGAGGAGCTGAAGGACACAGAATCAACAGATGCTCTGATGCCTGCCGCACACCAGAGCTTTCTGCTGAATTAAGTCATTGGAGGCCGTTTGCTCAGCAGATAGTCGCCATGTCGTCTGATTTTTGGTGAGTTTTCTGCCTCACGAGCGAGGCCGGATATAGGCGTGGGCAAGGAGGGGCAATGCCCCCCTAAATGCCGTGACTGCCCCCCCAAACGTGATGGCATGCAAAATGAAATGAAATGAAATGAAAATGAATGAAATGAAAAATACTTTATTCATCCCCGAAGGGAAATTCAGTATTGTAAAAGCTCACTTTTTTTTTTTTTTTTTTTTAAAAAAAACCCAAATTTTATTAAAAAACTATTATTAAAACTATTATTAAAAAACCCAAATTTAAAAATTATTTCAAGGAAAATGGTCAGAGCACGTTCTGCTCTCTCCCTCTCTCTCTCTCTCCCTCAATCAAAGTAGCCACTGATTGGTAGATATATAGGAAGGGTGTGTCCAGTCCGGGTCAGTCGCCAGTGTTGCCAGGTGTACGATAATTATCGTATTTGTACGATGACTTGGCCCTCTCTACGATGTACGATCAATAATCCTAAAAAGGGGCAAATGTACGATAATTTGACCGTTTCATATTCATGTGAGCGAAACTGTCGGCTGGTGAATTTTTTTTGTGAACCCTGAAGGCATCAGTTCCCATGTGACATGTTACCAGCCAATCACGCTTTGCTGAGCGTGAGACGCGAGTGACGTCCATGTGTTGATTGGCTGAATGGTAGCTGCACCCGCCCCAGAAGAGGCTCAGACGGGAAGGTGAGCGAGATTCAAAACCAAAACAGCACGAAGAAGAAGGACATATTGGTATAAATGATAACTGACTAGAAACCAGATTTACTGATGGAGCGCGAGAAACATGGGCCCCATCTTGGACCGGTCACAGCTCAGTTATTAACTACTACGGACGAACGATGCCAGAGCTGCGCAGCGTTTTCTGCTGTAATCAGCGGAGCATCGAAAGCAGCGACCTGGGAGTTACTTTCCACAAGTAAGAATAAACATCAATATGCGTTTTATTTTGTGGTTAAAATATTTACCGGCCTGTAATAGTCTTTCTTCCAGTGACATCACGCCCAGCGAGTCAGGCTCACTCACGTTTAGTGCTCACTCTTAAAGTTATGTCACGAAAATAAATCTATTAAACGTCATAAACCACACATACATATCAGCTGTGTAGATTACAGATGACATTTTGATGCTGTTGTAGAAACAAGCCTGGTGTGGCTGGTATGACACTGAGAGTATTTTACACAGGAGACATCACACAGAAAATAACTGCATCCAAGATATTTCTCATGTTTCATATCCATCTATTTTCATTCACATCATCACGATACTGATTTCACACTTAAGTGTATAAACTCCAGTATGTTGTTGAACATACACTGATACACACTCAGAGTGCTAGCAGTGACTGACAAGTGATAACTGGAGGTATGGTGTATTATAATGTAGATAATCAGACAAAATGATGTCCAAGCAATTTGTTTAAAATAAGATAATGTTTGTCCTCTCTGCCAGCATCACAGCTATTCATCGCCCGGGTGTCTGACTTCTCTGAAGGCCAAAATCCACCAATCTACGGGAGGAGTTTCAAGTCTGTGAGAGAGAAAGAAAAGTAACAAGGGAAGAAAATAATTTACTCTAGTGCGTTTTGGAGGATCTGAGGGAGAAAAACCTCATAAATAAAGAATTTAAGAGAATAAACTGTAGATAGAAGGTAAAATGTTGCTGATATTTTAGTGGCAGCTTCTAGTCTTTATTATTTCTATGAGACTAAGTTAACACAACTATGGGTCGCCATTAACCCATTCTGTACGGTACTGACGCAGCGAAGTCACCAGTGCCTGTAAGCGCTTTTAAACAATAGAGTGACAATATTTCACACATCTGTGGGGTTGTTATTTTATTTATGACGGGTGTACGATAATTTCCCTTAAAAATACAATAATTTTGAGTCTTTGGTACGATAATTCTATATTTCCCACCTGGCAACACTGCCAGTCGCTTCACTTTCTTCAGTTCACCTGGAAAGGTTGCAGTGGATTTTAGATTCATTCTGACATCATACAAAAAGCCAAATAGCCTTAGATTTATGTGAGTAGTATGTGTGTGTATATATGTATATATATATATATATGGGCTGTAAGTTTAATGCATTAATTAGATTAATTAATTACACTGCAACTTAATGCATTAAACATAGTTATCGTGAATAATTCAGATTACTAATTCAATGCATGAGCATTTCAAATTTGGCCCACTGAATGACCCGGGCAGTGGGCGGCGGTAATGCACCTAAAGCTGTTTGCCAACCACCGACAAACACCAGAAGAAGAAGAAGAAAACGCCTACATGTCAATGAGTCACTGTACAGAACTTCATAGCTGTTATAAAGGGTTGCATGGAAAATTTAAAGGACTGCGGCCCTTTAGGACCATTGTTCCCCACGACTGCTTTAGCAGATATGAGATTAAAATGTGATTTATTAGTTTAATTAATTACAAATCCTGTAATTAATTAGGCTTTTTTAATGGCCCAACAGCCCTAATATAATGGATCTTATGTGTTTTTATTTCTTACACGTTCCATTTATACTGTGAATTAGATCTTTCCCAGTAAAAAACAAAGGTGTAAAACATAAAAATCCACTTTCCTGCTCTCTGAAACATTTGTGAAGGATGAATCATCATCATCATCATCATTAGGGTTAAACTGAGGCTGCTGCCAGTCTGGACAGAGCCTTTATATTATCCAATCAGAGAAGAGCAGGGCGGGTCTTAGCTCAACGGTTTGCATCAACGTCTGTTTGATCAAGCACATCTAACCATCCACAGCAAATCTGTTATCCAGAAGAGCCTCTGTTCAGAGAAAATGGAGGCATTTGAAGGCCTGAACTGATGCTGACATGGAAAAGTTGCTGCTCCTTCCATAAAAACCCCCCCTTAGTGGAAATGAAACAGCCTTAATTCCTTTTAACTTCACCCCAGGTAACGCAGGCCTACAAAGAGTTAATCATATTAAACTGTAGCAGTCTGAGTGAATGCAGCCACAAAGATAGAAAAGAATGGAGGCTTATCGTCACTGTGTATGACATCATCACTGCTTAGCAACAGTCGTCAAGGAGACAAACATTCCGGACTTTGATGTCATCAAAGCAGACTTTGCCTTTGTAATTTGTGATGTCACAAAGGCAGATCTGCTGACATCATCAGAGATTTCTTATATACCCAGATGACACACTTGCACCAGCCTCATTTGTCCAGTGGATTGCGACGGAAACGCTGATTTCAGTTAGAAAAATTTTGTTTTGACACGATGTTAAGACGTTTATTTAAACTTGACGACCAGAAGTCTGGCCAGAAAGGCGGAAGAAAACGCCAGCAGCAGAATAAAAGGCTTAAAGAGGAAGACCTCACAAAATGTGAACAAGTTAAAAAACAGCTGGAGCGCTTCCATAAAGAAAAAGAAAAGCAGCTCCAGCTACAAATGTATAATTTGTCCTGGGACAACAAGAAACTGTCACAGGACAAGGAGGCCATGGAAAGATGCTTCGAGGTTCTGTGGGCAGAGGTCAAGGACCAAAAACAGCAGAATGAGGAGAGACAGAGGAGGTTAGAGGATGTGGAGAAGGAGAAAGAAACCCTGCAGCAGAACCAGAAGGAGATGATCCTCAGATGGAAGGAGGAGAAACGTGCGCTCGGGCTGGAAAACTGTCAGCTGAAGGAGGAGCTGGAAGATGCGAAGGATGTTCAGCTGGTGACAGAAGGAGTCAATCATTCTTTGATGCAGACGCTCCGTGATATGGCGCATGTTATAAAGACACAGATGCAGGAGAAGGCAGCGCTCGCAGAGCAGCTGCAGAAGCTTGGAGGCCATCTAGAGGAGTACGAGACGATGCAACTTAAAAACAAAGAGCTCATTCAGCAAAATCAGGAACTGCAAGATAACATAGAGGGACTGACTTTGCTTTGCTCCAGATCTGATTCAGAGACTGAAAACAACAAGTTACTGCAGCAAGGAAATGAGGAGCTCCAGCAAGAAAAGCAGGAACTCCAGAATTATCTGCAGAAAACGAAGGACTTTGATTTCCCTCAGATTACGATGAAGAAACGCATCATATTACTGCAGGTACAGAGCAAAATGCTGAGCAAACACGGTCAGGAAGTCCTGAAGGACATGAAAGAGACGGACTTTCAACCGACTCCAGCTGTTCCAGGATCAGTCAAAATGAGGATCGAGGAGTTTAATAAGATCGGAAAATCAGAGAGTCAGGAACTCCTGAAGGACATGAAAGAGACGGACTTTCAACCCACTCCAGCTGTTCCAGGATCAGTCAAGATGAGGATCGAGGAGTTTAATGAGATCAGAAAATCAGAGAGTCAGGAAGTCCTGAAGGACCTGAAAGAGACGGACTTGCATCGTACTCCAACTGTTCCAGGATCAGTCAGGATGAGGATCGAGGAGTTTAATGATCAGATCAGAAAATCAGAGAGTCAGGAACTCCTGAAGGACATGAAAGAGACGGACTTTCAACCGACTCTAGCTGTTCCAGGATCAGTCAAGATGAGGATCGAGGAGTTTAATGAGATCAAACGATCAGAGAGTCAGGAACTCCTGAAGGACCTGAAAGAGACGGACTTTCAACCGACTCCAACTGTTCCAGGATCAGTCAAGATGAGGATCGAGGAGTTTAATGAGATCAAACGATCAGAGAGTCAGGAACTCCTGAAGGACATGAAAGAAACGGACTTTCAACCGACTCCAACTGTTCCAGGATCAGTCAAGATGAGGATCGAGGAGTTTAATGAGATCAGAAAATCAGAGAGTCAGGAACTCCTGAAGGACATGAAAGAGACGGACTTTCAACCGACTCTAGCTGTTCCAGGATCAGTCGAGATGAGGATCGAGGAGTTTAATAAGATCGGAAAATCAGAGAGTCAGGAACTCCTGAAGGACCTGAAAGAGAAGGACTTGCAACCGACTCCAACTGTTCCAGGATCAGTCAAGATGAGGATCAAGGAGTTCAATGATCAGATCAGAAAATCAGAGACTCAGGAACTCCTGAAGGACATGAAAGAGACGGACTTTCAACCGACTCCAACTGTTCCAGGATCAGTCAAGATGATCATCAAGAAGTTTAATGAAATCAGAAAATCAGAGAGTCAGGAACTCCTGAAGGACCTGAAAGAGACAGACTTGCAACCGACTCCAACTGTTCCAGGAACAGTCAAAAGGATCATCAATGAGTTTAATGATCAGATCAGAAAATCAGAGAGTCAGGAACTCCTGAAGGATCTGGAAGAGACTTACTTTCAACCTATTCCAATTGTTCCAGGAACAGTCAAGAGGATCATCAATGAGTTTAATGATCAGATCAGAAAATCAGAGAGTCAGGAACTCCTGAAGGATCTGGAAGAGACTTACTTTCAACCTATACCAATTGTTCCAGGAACAGTCAAGAGGATCATCAATGAGTTTAATGATCAGATCAGAAAATCAGAGAGTCAGGAACTCCTGAAGAACCTGGAAGAGACTTACTTGCAACCTATTCCAATTGTTCCAGGAACAGTCAAGAGGATCATCAATGAGTTTGATGAGATACTCAGTCATTTAGGAGATCACGGCTGGTTTAAAAAAATTCAACACTAAACTCTTCAGCTCCAGATTTGACTCGGGGAAAAGTGATATTAAACTAGAAAGTGCTTCTTGTGTAACAGCTGTGTGAATGCTTTTATGCTGAAGGGTTCTATGTGTGTTCCGTTGCTAAGCAACAGTCTGTGATATTATCAGAGCTGAAGTTTGGCTCTAAGTTCTAAACATAGATTTCATCAGCAAAAATGAAAGTTTAAAAGTGAAATATTTTTTTAAATGATCAAAGTTGTGATCACGCGTCCTGGCTACTCGGCCACTAGGATGTCCCTTTTGCTGATGGGTAAGCCCGCATGACTCTCACCCAGGAGTCTGTGAGGTCGAATCCCGCCTGGGCCCCTGGACGAGCTGAACGATTTCATACTACAATTGATTTGGCATCAAATTAATGGTGATTTAGATGGTTTCAGTTCTGCTACATGATTGAAGTTCAAGCCAAACAAGACTCGAGGTCATTCAGAGATTACTTTAGAAACAGAAAACTACTTCACACATGACTTCTACACACGGACAAAAGGACACTGGATGGAAGACAAACAGAAATACACACAGAATATAAACAAACTGAAAACATTCTGACTGCAGACAAACAAACAAGAGCTCAAGAAATATTGTAAACACACACATCGTTCACGTAATTCCATTAAACAAAGTCACAGTTAACTGTTTTTAAATAAACTGAAAAATTAACCAAGCCAAATAAATAAAAAACAAAAAACCAAAGAACAAATGAATAACAAATAAACAGAAAAACAAACAAAGCAGAACAAATGAATAAAAAAAGAACAAATGAATAACAAATAAACAGAAAAACAAACAAAGCAGAACAAATGAATAAAAAAAGAACAAATGAATAACAAATAAACAAAAAACAAACAAAGCCAAATAAATAAATAACCAACAAAACAAAGAACAAATGAATAACAAATAAACAGAAAAACAAACAAAGCAGAACAAATAAATAAAAAAAGAACAAATGAATAACAAATAAACAAAAAAACAAACAAAGCCAAATAAATAAATAACCAACAAAACAAAGAACAAATGAACAACAAATAAACAGAAAAACAAACAAACCAAATAGATAAATAAAAAACAAACAACAAATGAATAACAAATAAACAAAAAACAAAGCCAAATAAATAACCAACAAAACAAAGAACAAATGAATAACAAATAAACAGAAAAACACACAAAGCCAAATAAATAAATAAAAAACAAAGAACAAATGATTAACAACTAAACAAAAAACAAACAAAGCCAAATAAATAAATAACCAAAAAATAAAACAACAAATTAATAAATAAAAAACAAACAAACAAAGCCAAATAGATAAATAACCCAAAAAAAACAAAGAACAAATGAATAACAAACTGAAAAACAACCAAAAACAAACGATGATAAAGAACAAATGAATAACTAAAACTTAATAAAAAACAAAAATAAACCAAACAAATAAACTAAAAAAGATAAGTGGACCGAAACAAAATCAAATAAATAACAAACAAAAACAAACAAAAAAGATAAATAGACTGAAAAACAAACAAAAAAGACAAACAAGCAAACAAAAAATAAAAGACAAAAAAAAACAAACAAACAAACAAAAAAAAAACAACCCCCCTCCCTGGGCTGCCACCTTACCGTGGTGGAGGGGTTTGCGTGTTCTGAGGATCCTATGGAGCCATGTTGTCTGGGGCTTTTTGCCCCTGGTAGGGTCACCCATGGCAACCAGGTCTCTAGGGGAGGGGCCAGACAAAGCGCAGCACAAACACTCGTATGGAGAGAGACAGCATTGGACCCACGTGTCCCTCACCTGGACACGGGTCACCGCGGCCCCCCTCTGGAGCCAGGCCCAGAGGTGGGATATGGAGGCGAGCGCCTGGTGAATGGGCTTAGCCCGAAATGATGACATGGGCCCCCCTTCCCGTGGACCCACCACCCACGAGATGGACCATACGGGTCAGGTGTGGGTGCAGAGTGAGCTGGTCTGCAGACGGAGGTGGGGGAGACCCTGGTGGTCCGACCCTCGTCTGCAGAGGCTGGCTCTTCTGTTACCGGGGCTGAGGTGGATAAAAAGCTCCTCGGTGGCCGGGCCCCGGGGGTAGATGAGATCCAGGAGTTGGCTGACACGCCTCCACAGCGAGGCTTAACATTGTGCGTCTTAAAACACACAAACATCTGAAAATCGGGTCTGTACCCCCCCGTTTCCAGTGGAACAACTGGGGACTGCCAAGAAAGGAGACGCTTTCAGATGCTTGTGTGTTTTCAGCCGCACAAAGTTAGGCACGTCATCAAGCTGGCTAATGCTAACCTGCTAACAGTCTGCCGGCTACTACTCTGTTAAACTTTGTAAATCGGATAAACGCCAATGCCAAGTTTTCATTCCAGACTGAAGTGATGCTAAGGAAGAAGTGGATCAAAACGACCGATTCGCCGCAGTGAAGGACCGAACTTTATAATAAAACAACACACGTTTGTTTGTAGCCGGCAGACTATACAGTCGTGTTAGCAGGTTAGCATTAGCCAGCTAGATGACGTGCCTAACTTTGTGCGGCTGAAAACACACAAGCATCTGAAAGCGTCTCCTTTCTTGGCAGTCCCCAGTTGTTCCACTGGAAACGGGGGGGTACAGACCCGATTTTCAGATGTTTGTGTGTTTTAAGACGCACAAAGTTAAGCACGTCGGTAAACGCTAGCTGGCTAATGCTAGCATGCCGGTGTTGTGCTCCCACCGGCTACAAACAAACATGCTACGTTGTTTTATTATAAAGTTCGGCCCTTCACTCTGGAGAATCGCTTTGATCCACTTCTTCCTTAGTATCACTTCAGTCTGGAATCTGTGAAAATTTAAGTAGGGTTGGTGTTTATTCACGTTATCTACGAAGTATAGCAGGGACATTGAACTGGGCCGGAAGTGGGCCGTCCAAGTGTTTCAAACCGGAAGTTCGGAACACGGTAGCGTGATAATCCCCCATTGCGTAGTTTAAAGCGTCAAAATGAGTGGAACAAAACATGAAATGACGTGAAAACATACTTGCAGTGCTTTTCTTGTATTTTAAATCACTCAAAGCATTTGTATTATACCTGTACAAGCCACACACTTGAACAGCACATATCGCACACATTTCTACACCAGTGAACACACAGGAGGCAACATGGGGTCCGCCGCCTTGCCTAAGGGCATTGCGATCTGAGGAAGCCAGGACTGGATTGTCAACCTTCCACTCACTATGGAATTATTTTTGTGTTTTTACTAAATACAAGAAAATAAGTGATCTGAGAGGGAAAAAGAACTTAAAAGAAAATAAATGTATTAAAGAGAACAAATTTTCGTGCTGGGCAAAAACTATTTGAGACTGAAGAAAATGTTTTGAGAGAAACTATTCTGTCATAGAATATGTAAAAGTTTATTTGATATTTGGAAAATATCTTCCGAGGCGAAAAAGGCACTCTCAAAAATATTTACTGTCAAATATTACCTACAATTCATTTTGTTTAAAAAAAAAATCATAGGAAATTGAAATTGCAAGTTTAAAATCATTTGAAATTCTAGGTATAGGTATCATACTGGTATCTGTAATGCTGACCCTTGCCTTTATTTACTTAGTATCAGATCTATATCAAATCACGCACACGATGATCACTGACAACTTTGGGTCTTTCATTGGGGGGTCGTATTCTTTGCCTGTTTATTTACTTATTTAATCATTTATATTTGTAAAACGAGTCAAGGTATTTTGGTGTCTGTATACTGTACGAGATAGGCTATATTGTGATACTTTTACTTTTTTTATGGATAAATAGTAAAATGTATTATTTTACTGTTTACCACTATACTGCGAAGCCAAGAGAGCGCAGTAACTACATAGTTGGTCAAAATTAAGTTTTTACTGAAAATGTTCTTTTTGACACCTGCTTTATCTTGTAACAGATCCACGTGCTTCAACGTTGCCCCATTTAAGAGAAATCACTATGTGAACGATGTATCTACAACGTCTTTGACTGTCCAGTATTAAATTTTGAAGCCTTTTTTCTCAGTTTCATGTTAGCGGAGTTACTGCTTTTTGCCTTTGTAGGGCAGTATAATCGGCCCCATTACAGGACTGTGGACACAGTGTGTGGCCGATTATACTGCCACACACTTATTTTAGACAGGCCATTAAAGCACAAAATTGAACAATTTATTTAGCCTATTTAAACTTTTCTTAGAATTTTTAAAACAACTTCCAAAACATTTTCTGCATCAATCGCTGATTTTCTCTTTTTTAAAAAATTAAAAATCCTTTCTTTCCAACGAGTTTTTGATGTTTATTCTAGATTAAGCTTGCAGATGCAGCCTTCAGGGCCTCCGTTAGCATTAGCGTTAGCATTAACGTTAGCGTTAGCTGGTGCTCCATCCAGACGTCTCGGCTCTGCTTTGTTATCTCCACTTGCTAATCCATATTTAATAAATCGGATTGGATTTTTGTCTTTTGGTCGTTTTGGGGATTTTTTGTCTTCATTTAGTTTTAATTCTTCTTTACAACGTTAGCTACAGGCTAGCGGCTAGCTGAGTGTCTTCTTCTGCTTGTTTGTTGAACTCTGACAAATTAGCGCCTCCAGGTGGGGGAGGCTACATTGCAACTCATCCAGTCATAAATAACAGTAAATATACGGTCCTCGCAGCCATGTGGAAAAGGTGGTGCTCGAGGCCCGAGTTTGGGTCGTAGCCCCATGGTTAAGAATCGCCGTGGTAAAGCATATCAGATTATACCGTCTGCATGATCATTTAATATTTTGGCAACACCAGAAGTGAGAACATGATCAGATTCTTTGTGTGCATGAATGGCCTCATTAATACCTCATAAACTCAGATAGAGAGAGGGAGACTAGACATTTTGTAGATAAAGAAAAGTCAACAAAGATTAATAATAATTTTCACTGAAAGGCACAAACTTTCTGTTTCCATAGGAACTACTTATGTTGATTTCATGTTGGTGTCAGAAAAAGAAAGATGATCAAGAAAATGTGCAAAATCATTGTGTGTAGTCAAACTTTTCCAGACGTTGTTGATTTCTGGGGATGTGACTCTGATCCGAGTCAACTACTTATGCATCTTCAAGAACTGCGGGAGGTACAAAACTTGCAAAGCACAGAGATGAAGTTGTTTTTAAAATTGTGAGGTTCATTCGTGCACATGAGACTTTGACACTCATTATCTGGTAGCAGCGATGCATCACAGGACGTGAAATTGCTCTGTGGTGTCATATTTCAGTATTTCACAGTTCCCGAAGAAGAGATTGTGTTGTAGAACAATCTTCTACACCACAGGACAGGTGTTAAAAAAAAATGAAATTCATGTCACAGCCACAGCTCTGTCCTCTTTTTGTATTCTTTTTCTGGACAAATTGATCATAACTGTATTGTGTGCAGAACTTCTGCTGGAGCTGCTTTCAGGAGTCAGAATTAAGCTTTCCACATCACTCAGATGGAAAGCAGCTATGAAGAATAGCTTGTAACTAACAGAAGAAAGAAAAAACAATGGCCTTTGATTTCCTTTCATCAAACTTGGGCCAATAAAAAAAAATCCTCGCTGTAGACTGCTTTTGAAATGGATTTTTTAGCTTAACAGGTCAACATTTTGCACATCTCTCCACAAAATGAAGGGAAGTGTCACAACTTACAATATACTTGCCAAGTGGATGGAAAGGATCTGTCACTCTGATTTCCCGCCTCTTCATTAATAGTTGATAAGGAAAATACTTCAACCAGCAAGCACTCAGAAATGGTTCTTAAATGTGAGTCTTTGACAGCAAAGCATGATGCTCTCATTTATCCATCTCAGCTCATGGACATTAGATTAAATAGTGTCATTACTCATTATGCAAACTACTACATACAATTGAAACGATGATGAGTGCTGAAACACGAAGTGAAAGGATTTTAGATATTTTCCCAACAGACAACTGATGCTCTGGAGGTGGAGCAGCATGACATAAGGAAGCACTTAAGATACCAAGCCCCACGTTGAATGCATAGACTCCCCTGCATGAATGTGTATGAATGGTTGGATGTCACTTGTAAAGGTAAATTGCCTTGAAATGGTCGACAAGATTGGAAAAGCACTTTATATACGCAGGCCATTTAGATGCATGAAAATTCTGCTGCATTTCAACGTATAATCAAAAGGACTGTGATAAACACATTTCACGTCAGTGCAGCCTGAGTGCAATAGAAATAAAAAGGACACAGAAATGAAAGGACATCTTAAATCTTAAATATTAGATTAAATAGAGGGCAATAGATTTCAATGTCATCCACAAGCCTTTTTATGTCTTTTTTTTTTTAAAGGCTTCTCCATGGTCCTTAATGGTGTCATGGATTCTATTGCTCCTATTAAGGTGAAGGTTATCTCTGGAAGGAAAAAGTCTCCATGGAGAAATTCCACACTGGTGAAAACTGGAAAGAGAGAGTGTCGGAAAGCTGAGCGCAGATGGAGAAAAACAAAACTACAGGTTCATTATGACATCTATAAAGAGAAACTTCACTTTTATAATTTACAGCTGAGGAATGCAGGAATTCATATTTTTCTGACATCATCACTAAAAACGGTCATAATGCTCGGGCCTTATTTGCTACAGTCGACAGGCTAACAAACCCTCCTGTGTCAGTAGCACCTGAATTTTATTCCACCAAAGCCTGCAATGACTTTGCCAAATTTTTCACAGACAAAATCCAAATTATTAGACAAGCTGTTGGTTCAACAACAGCAGGTTCAGGTTCAAGACCCACCTGTTCTCAGCTGCATTTACGTAGATTTTATTCAAAAGTTAAAATCCGCACGTCTCTGTATTCTCTCTTTTTAATCTTAAATGCTTTTAATTTTGAATCATGCTTCTAATTGTTTTTTCGCTCCCTTTTGCTTATAATGTTTTATGTAAAGCACTTTGAATTGTTCTGTACATGAAATGTGCTATACAAATAAACTTGCCTTGCCTCATTCTTGTTTTTTTTCTCCCACCAAAAAAAAAAAAAAAAAATTTTGAAGAAATTTTGAATGCTGCCAATCTGCTACCCACGTCGAACAGAGCGGCAGCCATGTTACAAAGATGGATTAACAGACAGAAAGACAAAGCTGTGAGACAGACTGTGACACAGACAGAGAGTGAGTGAGACAGACTGAGAAAGACAGACAGAAGGTGAGTGAGACAGACTGAGAAACACAGAAAGATGCTGAGTGAGACAGAGACTGAGACAGACTGACTGTGAGTGACACAGACACCGTGAGACAGACAGATAGATAGATAGACACTGTGAGACAGACTGAGAGAGAGACAGAAAGACACTGAGACAGACAGATACTTAGATTGACACTGACAAACAGATAGACACTGTGAGACAGACAGATACTTAGATAAATAGAGATACACTGAGACAGACAGACACTGACAGACAGACGGACAGACACTGTGAGACAGACAGATACTTAGATAGATAGACACTGAGACAAACAGACAAACACTGTGAGACAGACAGATACTTAAATAGAGAGACACTGAGACAGACAGACAGATAGACAGACAGATAGACAGACAGACAGACAGATAGATAGATAGATAGATACTGTGACACAGACATACAGACAGATACTTAGACACTGAGAGACAGACAGACACTGTGAGACAGACTGTAAGTGAGAAACAGACTGTGAGTCGAACAGAGACTGAGATAGACTGTGAATGAGACATAGACTGTATGACAGACTGTAAGTGAGACAGAGACTGTGAGATAGACTGTGAATGAAACATAGACTGTGAGACAGACTGTTAGCGAGACAGAGACCGTGAGGCAGAAAGACACAGACAGACAGAAAGATAGATCATCCACAGGACTGACAGGAGGCCAAGACTGGTGAACAGAGGGTTCAAGGGGAGAGGAAGACTGAGAAAGGAAGCACAGACATGTTTGAATATAAAGAGAGAGAGTTCTAGTATTGAGGACATGGTGAGACACCAAATAAGTGGACAGAGGGACAGTCATGATGACCTCAGTGGATTTGAACCTCCAGTTTGATCATACATTGGTTTATAGATGAGGAATTAAGTCAAAGGTGAAACTAATTAACACAGCAGGGAGAACTGCTTAGGTTGTCATGACAACGCAGCACCTGTCTGTGTGTGTGTGTCACAGAATGTCAGTTAATTTCAGTTAGAGACTTTATGCCTTAGTTTTCTATGGGAAAATGCTGAATCGTCCACTGCGAGAAAACCGTAACAGATATCAAAATAATTTTTTCACCGTGAGCGCCATGAGGCTTTCAGGAACTCAGGAATGTATTTTATTTTATCCTAAGTGGAACAGAATTTAAATGGTGACAGTTTTAAGAATCAGGGCTTTTTGAGCTTTCCGTCTAGATTACAATGGAGAGATATAGGAGCAAAATGGTGACTTCCTAAGATTCCGAGAGCCGTAGTTCGAAAACGGTGCGTCTGAGCAAAAAATGTGCGGAAGGATGAAATGAAGCCAACAAGATTTCCTACGTTTTGATGTAAAAATTATGTCTGTACGACGAACGGTGTGGGAGTTATGGCCATTTGTTTCAAAGTTGGAAATGCTTCAAAAGTTAGAGTGCGGCTAGAGTGCGGAGGGATTTTGGGATTTTTTGGATTTTTCCTAAAACGTAACTTACCATTGTGTCAAAACCGTAACAGATATGTACATATCCTTTCACATGGTTAAAGTTTCAGCTTTCGTGACCCGTTTAAACTTTGAATGGTGTTTCTATGTTATGGTATGGCTGAGCTATAGAGGTCCAAAGTGACCTGGGTTCTTGGTTTTTCCTCGGCTTGTTTCCGACCAAATCCCATTCATTCCTATGGGACCGAAAATCGCAGTTTTTTGCGAATTGCGTGAACACCGTTTGAGTTTTGCGCGGACAAATAACAAGCACACCGATCCCGGCCGAGACGCACGTTTTGATATAACTTTTGTGGGGGTGCTGGCAAAGCCCTGGGAGGAGAAGGCCGTCAAAAAACATGACGGAAACTGAAAAAGTTTAATAATAATAACTAGAAAAAGTTGTTACTCCGTAACAACTGGTGTGAATGCATTTATGCTGAAATCGCTGAACTGAAATGCTAAAGAAGCTGAAGTAGTTGAACTATAATGCTCAAAGGCGGAAACAGTTCAACTATAATGCTAATAGGCTGAAAAAGGTGGAAAATTTGAAGCATAAGGCTGAAGAAGGTGAAAAAAATGAAGAAGTTAAAGCCTACGCCTGAAAAGCCTGAAAATCCTGAAAAAGTTAAAGCAGAAAGCTGAAAAAGCGGAAAAAGTTAAAGCGTAAGGCTGAAAACCTGAAAAAATTAAAGCGGAAGGCTGAAAAACCTGAAAACCTAAAGAAATTAAAGCAGAAGGCTGAAAAACCTGAAAATCCTGAAAAAGTTAAAGCGGAAGGCTGAAAAAGCGGAAAAAGCGGAAAAAGTTAAAGCGTAAGGCTGAAAACCTAAAATATTAAAGCGTAAGGCTGAAAAACCTGAAAATCCTGAAAAAGTTAAAGCGTAAGGCTGAAAAAGCGGAAAAAGTTAAAGCGTAAGACTGAAAAACCTGAAAATCCTGAAAAAGTTAAAGCGTAAGGCTGAAAAAGCGGAAAAAGTTAAAGCGAAAGGCTGAGAAACCTGAAAATCCTGAAAAAGTTAAAGCGTAGGGCTGAAAATCCTGAAAATCCTGAAAAAGTTAAGGCGGAAGGGTGAAAAAGCTCAAAGGGTTAAAGCAAAAAGCTGAAGGAGGTAGAAAGCTAAAAGGGTTAAAGCGTGAGGCTGAAGAAGGTGGAAAGCTCAAAGGGTTAAAGCATCAGGCTAAAGGAGGTGGAAAGCTCAAAGGGTTAAAGCATAAGGCTGAAGAAGGTGGAAAGGATCAATGAGATGAGAAAGGAAGAATGGGAGGAGGAAGAAGGAAAGATGAGGAAGAGGAAGAACAGAGAGTGAGGAACCAGAAAGGAGAGATGATGAAGAGGATGGAGAATGAGGGAGGACCCGAGAAAGAGAGATGATGAAGAGGAGGGAAGATGAGGCTAGGAGCCAGGAAAGAGATGATGAAGAGGAGGGAGGATGAGGCTAGGAGCCAGGAAAGAGAGATGATGAAGAGGAGGGAGGATGAGGCTAGGAGCCAGGAAAGAGAGATGATGAAGAGGAGGGAGGATGATGGAGGACCGAGGAAGGAGAGATGATGAAGAGGAGGGACGATGAGGGATTAACCAGAAAAGAGAGAGGATGAACAGGAGAGAGGATGACGGAGGAGCCAGGAAAGAGAGATGATGAAGAGGAGGGAGGATGATGGAGGACCCAGGAAGGAGAGAGGATGAAGAGGAGAGAGGATGATGGATTAACCAGAAAAGAGAGATGATGAAGAGGAGGGAGGATGAGGGATTAGCCAGGAAAGAGAGATGAGGAGGAGGAGAGAGGATGAGGGATTGACCAGAAAAGAGAGATGATGAAGAGGAGGGACGATGAGGCTAGGAGCCAGGAAAGAGAGATGATGAAGAGGAGGGAGGATGATGGAGGACCGAGGAAGGAGAGATGATGAAGAGGAGGGACGATGAGGGATTAACCAGAAAAGAGAGAGGATGAACAGGAGAGAGGATGACGGAGGAGCCAGGAAAGAGAGATGATGAAGAGGAGGGAGGATGATGGAGGACCCAGGAAGGAGAGATGATGAAGAGGAGGGACGATGATGGATTAACCAGAAAAGAGAGATGATGAAGAGGAGGGAGGATGAGGGATTGACCAGAAAAGAGAGATGATGAAGAGGAGGGACGATGAGGCTAGGAGCCAGGAAAGAGAGATGATGAAGAGGAGGGAGGATGATAAGAGGACCCAGGAAGGAGAGATGATGAAGAGGAGGGACGATGAGGGATTAACCAGAAAAGAGGGATGATGAAGAGGAGAGAGGATGACGGAGGAGCCAGAAAAGAGAGATGATGAAGAGGAGGGAAGATGAGGCTAGGAGCCAGGAAAGAGAGATGATGAAGAGGAGGGAGGATGATAGAGGACCCAGGAAGGAGAGATGATGAAGAGGAGTGACGATGAGGGATTAACCAGAAAAGAGGGATGATGAAGAGGAGGGAGGATGATGGAGGACCCAGGAAGAAGAGATGATGAAGAGGAGGGAGGATGAGGAAGTAGAGAAGAGTTGTGGTGTGAGGACATGGTGAGACACCAATTAAGTGGACAGAGGGACAGTGATGATGACTGCAGTGGCTTTAAAGCGTCACCTTCATCATACATTGCTTTGTAGATAAGGAATTAGGTCAAAGGTGAAACTAATTAACACAGCAGGGAGAACTGATCAAGTTGTCATGACAACGCAGCACCTGTGTGTGTAAGAGAATGACAGTTGATTTCAGTTACACAGACTTTATGCTTCAGTTTTCTATGGGAAAATGCTGGAGAACACTCCCCGAACAACTGTCCACAGAGAGAAATCCGTAACAGATATCAAAATAATTTTTTCACCGTGAGCGTCACGAGGCTTTGAGGAACTCAGAAATGTCTTTTATTTTATCCTAAGTGGAACAGAATTTAAATGCTGGCAGTTTAATTCTGCATGACTTTTAGGATTCTTCGTCCAGATTACAATGGAGTTTAATAGGAGCAAAATGGTGACTTTGTAAGATTCCGAGGGGCGTAGTTCGAAAACGGTGTGTCTGACGGATTTTTGACCCGGGGATCCGACGAAGCCAACGAGTCAAGCTCCGTTTTGATGTAAATTTGATTTTTCTGTGACGAAAACTGTGGAAGTTATGGGCATTTGTTCAAGATTTTCCTGAGGAGGAAAAATTTTGGCCTGAAAAGTGCAATTTTTCATGTTTTTTCAGAGGGCATAGCTCAAAAACGGTTGAAGATATGAAGCTGAAAATATTGATTGTAGTTGTTCAACTCCTGAAGAGTATTTGAAGCTTTGAATGGTGTTTCTAGCTGAAACTATGTTGAAGATATGAACGCTAATTGGAGCTGAAGGATTTGAAGTTAGAGTGAAGTAGAGTGGAGCTGAAGGTAGTGAAAAAGCTGAATTTCTAAAAGTTGAACAATTTGTAAACTGGCATAATTCAAAATTGGCTGAAGATATCAATTTAAAAAAGAACAAGCTTTAAAGCTGAATCTCTGCTGATTCGTATAAAGTTTGAATGGTATTTCTAGCTGAAGGTATGAAAAAGCCTTAGTCGTTTAAAGAAGAGTAAGTTTTTTGAAGGATTTGAAGGTTTAACATTGAAGTCAATGGGAAAAATTTGATCAATAAATGATCAATAACTTGAAAACAGTTGAAGTTATCAATACCAGACTTCCGAGCACACATCTCCAGAAGGAGCTGAACATTTTAACGTTTGAACGGCTAAAATCGGGTGAAGCATGCTGAAGATATGGACGACCAAAAAACGGCGGAAAAATAAAAATAATAATAAAGAAAGAGAAACAGGAAAACTAACTTGTGAATGCGCTGAACGCATTCACACAATAATAATAACGCGGAATAAACGCGGAGCAATAGTAATATGTTGCCAATGCTCTATAGAGCATTGGCAGTATATTGCTCTAGAGCAATATACTGCCAATGCTCTATAGAGATTGGCAGCATAATTAAACAATAAGAGGATTTACAGCAGGAATCAATAACTGGACCTATTAGACCAGTGTCCTGCGGGTTTTACGTTTCCCTGTTGCAACACACCAAACTCAAATTAAAGACTACAGTACAAAGAGTACCTGCATTAATTGCTGATTAATGCACCTGTTTAATAAAACTTGGCCATTTGCACACCAGCAGCAGCATGTAAATGGTTGGAATATCAGCACGGTGACTCTTGTCTGGGCTGAATGGTTGTTGATTAATGTGCCTGATCTCGATTGCTTCTTTTAAAGTTGTACTTCTGTGGTCATTTCATTAATATTTATGTGTTCTCCATTATTATTGAATGCATTCTGCATCGTTTCTGTTTAAAAAAACCTTCTGGTATCTTTGTATCCAGCTGTATTTGTATACTAGAAGAGAGGCTTGTGGTCCAATGGCAGCTTTTCCGGGTCCTTCTCATGAATTTCCGTCTGATTGGCTGCCTCCCATCAGTGTATGAAGGAAGCTCCGCCCTCCGCTCTTATTTTGTTACAGACAGGAAATAGAGCCGACAAACAAGTTTGTTCCGCCATGCTAACAAACAGTTAGCTAATTAGCTTCTCAACTCCGAAGCTACAGTCGTGCCGTCTTTACTTCTAGTGTGTAGTGGAGGGTTACCTGCCTTCCAATGGACAGATAGAAACCCCACGTGGGATACGCTATTTGCAATGTGACGTAGAAGTGCGAGGCTGTTCCCGATTCGCTCTTCTCTTCGTATTGTTTCTGTGATGAGGAAGCACAGCCGACTGGGGGGAACGCAACGCTAGCAAGTCAGCATGTGTAAGTAAACAAGGGGAAACCCTCCGTATTTCAGAAGGAGCAAGTTAAACGTGTTTTCAGTGGAAGGAGGCCTTTAAGAACATCTTAAGCCCTATTCTGACAGGATTCGTATTATCTAGGGACCAGATGTAATTTGTAATAATTACAGAGATTGTCTGTGATTTTAATCCTGTGTGAGTTCGCCATGTCGTGATTTGCAATGTAATAATTCCCCTGCAAATTACCTACTATAATTTGCTAAACTCAGAGGTCCTCTGATAATACTATGTAAATGGACATCTCTGTGATTTTGACAGAAATGACACATGATTTGGCTCTATTTGTTTGCAGGAAGCATTTTATTTCCTTTTTGGAGAAAAATGGATGCTGAAAATAGGTTTTCCTTCCAAATTATTATGTTTATGATAACATAAAGCATTAACTTTGGAGTCGGAGTGATCGGGGGGAAGTTTCATCAGTCCTGTTCCTGCTGCGAGAAACTTTTATTTTGGACAACATGGTGCAAGTTCTTAAAGTTTTGGACTGTCCACAAGTTATTTCAACACAGTTGTCTTTGAATGATCATCGGCTGCTGATGAAAACGCAACTCGTATGAGTGGATGTTACGCAATACGCAGCGCGTTGACATCACATCTGCTAGATGTCTGTGAATTTCGGTTAAATCTCAGACTTCAGTTATCCTTATCTACAACAGAAAAAACAGACATCGGGGCGTAATTTATTTTTTACATCTGGTCCCTAGGTAATACTAAACCCGTCAGAATAGGGCTTTAGAGAGCGTTCTAAAGAACAATATAAATAATGCTACTAGAAGGCATCTGGTCATATTTTAGAGACCCGTCTTTGGTAAGATCTTCATAAGGTCGTTCTTAAGTCTTAAAGGAGCTGTATCATGCTTTTCAAACATTCCAAAACTCAACTACAGGGATTTACAAGCTAAATATGTTCTTCTTGACACTATAGAAACTAATTTGGTGTCAAATATTAGGTTTTTATATGTGTAATTTCCTTTTTTTTTTTTTTTTTTTTTTTTTTCTTGTCCTGTCCAGCATCGAAGCAAGCAGAATGGAAATCTGATTGCTTTATTCTGTTGAACAGTTTTGCTTTATCAAGCGGAGCTTTATGAACATCTCATATGTGTAATTTCCAACACTGAAGTGAAACGGCTGACTGCACTGAACCACGAAGCTCTCGACCAATCGCGGCATGTTTTACGCCCATTTCATGACGTTACCCTGGAACAGACACAGATTCTGAAGGGTAACAGATTTGGTTTTAGCACCTGCGTAATTATTTGTAAACATTGATGGATGATCAGTCTACAATTGACGGAATAAAATTGACCAGCCTGTTATGGAGCTGTATGCTCGACCCAGAGTCTGATATGGAGTTTGAAGTACACACAGTTCCAAAGAGACACTGACAAGTAAGTAAATTAGCAAACAAGTCACAGGCTAATAGTTAGCATTGAGCTGGGAGATGTTTTCACTCACTGGTGTTGTTGTTAAGGTGTTTTTATGGTGGAACTGATCTGATGAAAGCATATCCAGCTCCTCGTACAAAAATAATGTGGCTTTGTGGAGGAACAGAAGTTGTGAGAACCTTCTTGTTCGTGCGTCTTGTCCTGCGGTGAATCCGAATGCAGCGCCACCTGAGATTCTTGGCCCGTTTGGCAATAGTGCAACGTGAACGCGATCTCGGTCCGGAAGACCACCCCCGCCCCCAGCCGGAACGGAACGAGACTCGCAGACTATGCTTTCTGAATGCGCTCTAACTCCCATTAAACAAAGCTGGTACAGCAGTTTTCAAGTTCAGAGGGTTCTCACTTCACACACATTGTTTTGTCCATTCAGGGACACTGTAGTAAAAATGGTGAAACCAATATGGCAGCCTCCGTATGTGCACCGCCCAGCAAGTAGATATAAATGACTCATTCAAATAAAAAACAGATTTTCTAGTGCAGCAATTACACATCAATAGAAACAGAGTTTTGAGTTATATATCACATTTTCTGCCATTGAACTTTGATTTTTTTACATACTGTACCTTTAAATGAAGTTTTATGAGGAAATGACACTAAAGGCCCATGTATGCTCCCTTATGTACGTAAATGGCGACGTCTGTTTCATATGTTGCCCTGCATTGCAATTTTCATACTTCCATGCGTCATCTGCGTTTCGATGGTTTGTATCAGTTTGTCCACGAGGGGGCAGTGCTGAGTTCGTAGTCAGTTTCCCTGTTTTGATGTCACTTTACACCATTTGATGTCAGTAACGTAGATATGAGTGTATCTTCACACTCGCACAGCCTCTCCTCAAAAGCTCCATCCATGTCTACAGATGCTCTTCTCTGTTTGTTTGCCGTCTTTTTTTCTCGGGTGCTTTTATTGGGCAATTTAGCATCTGCGGTTTTGTATTTTTTTCTTCCGGTTTCTGTTCTCCTTCTCTGGTTTGTTCCTGCATATCAGCTACACAGCTCAACACTGACTCAGCGGTTTCCGGTGGTATTGCTCCATCTTCTGCGTCAATTGACCTATGGCTAAGCCACGCCCCCTCCACTCACTCGGACAAACAAACATTCGGTGACAGGCGCTATGTGACATCTCGGGAGATGACAGCTGTCAACACGGACAACAGACGCGTGATCAGACAGAGAGATCATGACAAGATAAATTAAAAAACATAAAAACAAAACAAACAAAAAGAAATTGTTCAGAAGTCTTAAACTGGGAGTAGAAATCAGCCTGTGAATCTCTGAATGTGACTCGTGTCGCTCCCTCAGTTTCTTGCACAAACTACTGCACGGCTGCTGTTGTTGTGCCAAAAAGTGATCATCTGACAAAAACTGATCAAACAGCCACGGAAGCGGAGCAGTCTGGCTGCAGCTTGGAAGCCAGAGGCGTGTCGTTATCGACGTTACTACACGACAGCGACTTACCGTTACCACGTACCAAAACTAGCATGTTTAGCTAGCGTTAGCCAACTTAAACTAACGTTAGGGAAGGTAACTACATATTTCTTTCAAGCAAAGTAACAACATGTTGCCTCAAATACGATGTTCCCTTACCTTAGAACAGATGTAGACATCCTTGTTCATTTTATCCACGTTCAGTTGATGTTGTGGTCTGCCGCATAACTTTGGCTTGATGTGACTTGGTAAAAGGCAAAAAATACACCTCATCACCCAGCCTCTCAGGATACCTAGTGTCGGAGTTGCATGTACCCCATGCACACCGTTTGACCATTTTAAACTAAAAAGAACACATAAAAACGAACAAAAACGGACTAACTTCAATGCATTTCAATGGACGTTCAAGCTGAGAATGTCCGAGTGTATGGGATAGCTGTGCGCACTGTGATTGGCTCATCGCGTTTGGGGGCGTGGTTTAGCCATAGGTCAATTGATGGACCAACAAGCCCATCGAAAACGCACCAAATTATGCACGTAACCGACGCAGATGACTGACAAAACTGTCCGTCCTTCTGCGTGTCCGTCTTCTGCATTAAGCATAAATGGGCCTTAAAGGCGTATGCCACCTCTGGGTGAAATTGAGCCTCCCCCCCGCAGTCCCCTGAGTTTGACAAGTAGGCAGAAGCGTTTTCTAGCCGACCCAGTCATTCTCTGAATCTCACAGCACTGACTTTAGCTTAGCTTAGCATAGTTGCTGTTAACGGGTGGTTTCAAATAGCACCACTTGGCGAAAGTGAACTAACAAACTCAACATTTCGTGATCCGCACATTCTGATCGAGAACAAACGAGAAGCCGATTTCACATCAAAGCTGACTAGGGGGCATTCGATAGGGGAACTATATGCCGCAGAAGTAGGGGCCAATCACAGGGAAGCAACAGATAGCACAGATAGTAGCAACCCTGTTTACGGAAGTTGGGGATGCTGTGCATGCGTGCTGCCTTTGCTGCACAGATGTGCGGATCACGAAATGTAATTGGAAAAAAATTCGAGTGAATTAATTTACTTTTGCAAAGTGATGCTATTTGAAACCACCTGATTACAGCAACTACGCTAAGCTAAGCTAAAGTCAGTGCTGCGAGATTCAGAGAATGACTGGGTCGGTTAGAAAACACTTCTGCCCACTTGTCCAACTCAGAGGACTACGGGGGAGGCTCAGTTTCACCCAGAGGTGAAATGCCTTTAACATGCTTAAAAGCTCTTAAAAATCCATTTTTCATGATGGGGCTCCTTGAAGAACGCTCTTAACTGGGAAACCCGGCCTTTATGCAGTCTTTGTAAAGCAGCTGACATTCACTCAGAATCCATTACCAGACTCCAAACTGTTTATATGTTGTTGAAGCACAAAGTTTAGGTTGAAACTGTAACCTTTGAGTGAGTTTTGAAGGTGTTACAGAAAATGTTTCAAACAAATTTTGCAATATTTTGTAAAATGAGCAGAAAAACATCCTCCAATCATTCCTCAACTTTTTCACTTGCCTACTAGCTTGTCAATCACTTTTACTACCGTAGTAAGAGTGACTGAACGGGTAATAGGCGAGACTGATCAATGAGAATGATTGGTGAGATACTGTGTCTTCGTCTGACGCAGCAGGTAGCTAACATTCTGCTAGCAGTTAGCGACGTTCAGACACGACATCTGTTTTACTTGTGTTTGTGACATGATGGAGAATCGGTCCCTGCTGTCTGCTGAACACCGGACTGGCTCGTGCATGTTATTCTGTGGCTGGAGGAGGGAGCTGTGAATCTAGCAGGATGGTCTTGTGCATGCGCGTTATTCAAAAACTTGCTAACAGTCTCTGCTTTCTGAAAAGCCGAAACATTGTCTGCAGCGCCTGTAAGGGTTAATAACAGCCAGCACGGTAGTTCCTGTTCAATGTCTGGCTCAGTGTGGTTCCGCTATGATTGCTGGTCTAAAGTTCACTCATAACCTAAATAGGCAGCTTCCTCCAGTGTTTTTGAAAGAAGCTGACCTTTTTCCAAATGGTTTTAATGGAAATCTTTCCACTTAATTGTTAGAAAAACAAGACCCTGCAATAGAATGGCAGTCTGTTCAGCATGTACCCTGCCTCTTGTCTGCTTTTTGCTGGAATAGGCTCCAGCTTCTCTGCAACCTTGAACTAGATAACGTTAGTGGTATAGAAAATAAATTAATGTTATTTAAAATAAAATAACCCACAGAAAATGCACATTCGGTGAAAGTATTGAAGGACTTGAACCAAAGTGACTTTCAATGTAAAGGCTGCATGGCTCACAGTATAAAGAATAAATGAAATGAAATGAAATGAAAAATGCCATATTCATCCCAGAAGGGAAATTTGACAATGTAAAAATAATAATAATAAAAAAATAAAATAAATAAAATGAAATAAAATAAATAAAAATAATAAATACATGAATAAAAGACACCCTATAAGCTTTGCTTGAGTTAATGCATCTGAGCATAAAAGCAAAAGTCTGCACTGTCTGCTAGTTCTAAAAGAAAAGAAAAGGTTGATGCCCCAAAGAAGCGCAAGATAAAAAAAAGAGTTAAAACATGGCATCTATACCCCAATCTCTATAGACTAATCCGGCCTAACGCCACAACTAGACCGTCCGCAATTGCTTAGGGGGCGTTTCTGTACATGTGTAATTAGAACAGATGAGAATCAGACTTTTTTCTGAACAACATGGAGGAAATCTGGAAGGACGTCACATTTCTGGTTGTTGGAACTTCAGAGGAAAACTTTAATGGGGTAATAAGTGAATAAGAAGATCACGGACATTTATTTCATGAAGATTTCTGCCGTCTGTGACAAAACTGGACGCTGCTGCTCAGTCCACTGATGTCAGTGTGTTCGTGTCGGGGAGGAATATCGGCCAATCAGAGCAGAGGAGGAATAACTCGCTGCCACGGTGGAGAAAACACTGGATTTAATCCCCAACAACAAAAACACGGTAAATTATGGTGAACACTCATTAATCTGACACTTTATTTCACATATCTATGCTCCCGAAAATGAGGCACCGCATAACGATATAATGCTAGCTAATGCTAACAGAGACAGCTGTGGTGCTGCTGAGTGTTAATGACTAATCTGGGAGATATTGTGAAATATCAGGTTATTTGCTCTGATCAGGGCAACGTTGGGACCAGAAAATAAAACCAGTTCAGTCAGAAACACAAACGGATCAGCAAGACGGTGTCCTGCAGCCTTTAGTTTCATCTGCAGGACATGTGAAGGCTACGTGGTCTGTACAGTCCTGAAACAACACCAAAAGCCAAATATGTAATAAAATAGAAAAGTAACCACCTTTGAAAGAGTTTAGTTTTTTGTGGCTTAGATTGATGCTCCAATGTAAGAAAAAAGTCAGAATACTTTAGAGATCTCTGGATAACATACCTGTAGGTTATCATGACTTTAGACGACAGTCCAACGTTGTAAATCCAGATATTCACACTGTTTTCCATGTAAACAGATACAAGGTAATTGGGACTCGTCCCCGTTGCAATGGCGGCGCCGCAAGATGGCGCAACACACAAAACGCTCATTGGATTAGTCTATAGATTCACAGGGTTGCACTTGGCTGTGTGGTGTTTACAAAATATAGCAGGGTGAATAATGAAAGACAGAAACTTGACAAACTGGCCCGACAGCTCTGCTCTAGGATGGCACCTGTATGCGGATCAGAGGGCGTCAGGACCTGCCTGATGAACTTTAGTAGACCAAAAAGATCCTCAAAAGTTAGACATCATGATGCGATCCCAGAAAAATTCAGTAAAAAATGAGAAGCAAAGTAATTGAGATCTATCAGTCTGGAAAAGGTTCCAAAGCCATTTCTAAAGCTTTGGGACTCCAGAGAACCACAGTGAGAACCATTATCCACAAATGGTGAAAACATGGAACAGTGGTGAACCTTCCCAGGAGGGGCCGGCCGACCAAAATGACCCCAAGAGCACAGCGACGACTCATCCAAGAGGTCACAAAAGACCCCAGAACAACATCCAAGAACTGCAGGCCTCACTTGCCTCAATGAAGGTCAGTGTTCATGACTCCCCCATCAGAAAGAGACTGGGGGGCAAAAATGGCTGCATGGCAGAGTTCCAAGACCAAAACCACTGCTGAGCAAAAAGAACATAAAGGCTCGTCTCAGTTTAGCCAGAAAGCATCTTGATGATCCCCAAGACTTTTGGGAAAATACTCTGTGGACTGACGAGACAAAAGTGGAACTTTCTGGAAGGTGGAGGTCCCATTACATCTGGCGTAAAAGTAACACGGCATTTCAGAAAAGGAACATCATAGCAACAGTAAAATATGGTGGTGGTAGTGTGATGGTCTGGGGCTGTTTTGCTGCTTCAGGACCTGGAAGACTTGCTGTGGTAAATGGAACCATGAATTCTGCTTCTACCAAAAAATCCTGAAGGAGAACGTCCGGCCATCTGTTGGTGACCTCAAGCTGAAGCGCACTTGGGTTCTGCAGCAGAACAATGATCCAGAACACACCAGCAAGTCCACCTCTGAATGGCTTAAGAACAACAAAATGAAGACTTTGGAGTGGCCTAGTCAAAGCCCCCCACCTGAATCCCATTGAGATGCTGTGGCATGACCTTAAAAAGGCGGTTCATGCTGGAAAAGCCTCCAATGTGGCTGAATTACAACAATTCTGCAAAGATGAGTGGAACAAAATTCCTCCACAGCGCTGTAGAAGACTCACTGCCAGTTATCACAA